>CABFOV010001975.1:73365-97651 GCA_902141375.1 Timema poppense
AATTCTCCAGCGTTTTTCCCTAAATGGTTTACCATTCTGCTCTCCAAGAAAAATGCGGATACATTTCCTATAGATTCTGCCTTCAAAATTTCTACCTCATTTTCGTAATTAAGATGCAACCAACCCAGGACGGATAGTAATACGTGTTGTAAAAAATAACTAATGGTTTAGTTTAAGGGATAAGAAGAAGTAAGTTATTTTCTTACAGAAATTGGTACAACCTAAGCTTTGATGATCGATGGAAATGCCACGGTGATAAATCACACGTTCCCGGCTGAGATTCAAGCCCCAACCGGCAAGCCAGTTAACTTGAAGACACAATCATAATTATCATCGCATGTTTTCAGTCAGTAACCGAAGGAGTTTAGGGAAATACCTCCATCTTCCTTATTTCATTTTCATTTAATCAAGGTAGTTAACGTGCAATTTCTGAGCCGACTGATTATAGCACCACATGACTTATAAACTAACTTAAGTCTATAATAGACACAACTTCCAGCGCTGTGCTATGGTAAACCCTCATTTCACCAATGAGAAATTCTTCGTCCATACCAGGAATCTAACCGAGGACCCTTATCTCAGTAGACAGACACCCTACCAATTGAGATATGGTGTCGGACTTCCATCTTCCTCTTTACTTCCGGTATTCTTTCTCCTTTATTTGTTTCCATTCTTCTTCTCTCATTCGCACACTTGCTGTGAGATCATGTTGATAAAATTAAAATATTAAACTACCAATATTAAACACTACAAATCATCGAACGAACTATTCTGCCCCTTTATGTTAGACTATAGGCTCTCGAGTTAGAGAACTTAGAATAGTTACACCCTCAGCATAATAAACCAAAACATTCACTCCAAGTCACGCGCTTTAATGCATCAAGCTCGCAATAATATGGTTGGGGCGGGGATATTTATTTTACAGTATTGGCCGGCTTCACTAAGATAGGTTTCCCAATGGTTAGATTTCTTTGTAGGTTTTCGATTTACTAACCAAACGAATGTTACAGTATTAACTTTAAAACTTATCTCACCGGTCCCTATCGTCGATATTAGTTTGTTAATCATATTGATGATATAACTTTATAATAAGATTAAACAAAACATAAACATAAATTGCCATAAAAGACGTGTTATCTCAATGCTTTTTTTAAGTTCAAACGAGTAGTAATCAAGCGAATAAACACCCAAACCTGCTTTATTGCTGGTCCAAGTCATAGGGTTTGTAGTAAATACCAGATTAAGTTCAGTCGTTTTGTGATTTTTTTTGGTGAAATATACAGCTAAAGACTGGTTTTTTAGATACCACAACTCTTTTTTTTTACTTTCTCGCTATTTTTCAGGTAGAGAAAGTATTGTGGTCGTCAAAAAAATCGAACTCGAGATTTTGATGAATCTCGACGTTTGATGACCCCCGAATCCGAAAAATTAGGTTTTGAATTTCCGTTTGTCTGTTTGTTTGTCTGTGCCTCCAACTAGAGCCTAAAATATTTTACCAATAGGGCAAAAACTTGATATATATAGTGTTTTCATAGGTTTGCCCCGAGGAATTTTTGGGGTTGGATATACTACCCTAAAATTAACGGTCGTTTCCCTAAGGACGAGAAGAGAAAAGTAGAGTTTATCAAGATCGGCTATAAAGATTTGGATCAAATTTAATTTCAAAACGTTTACAAGTATTCTAAACAAAATTGCTACTCTCAACTTTTGCCAAAATAACTTTAAGGGTTCTGGTCTGATGCGTAAATTCTAATTTTTAATTTTATCTCCGTATGTCTTTGAGAAGTGAAATTTCTTATCGTTGCATACATGTGGATCTATTTATAATAACCATCTTTTATTTAAAATATATTTTTATAAAACCAAAAGTTTTCAAGCTATACATAATATATATTTCTTTTAATTTTGCCAACACTTTAAGGTAAAGTATTACGACCGTCAAAAAAAATCCAGCCCGAGATGTTGATGGACGTCGACGTTTCATGACCTCCCGAACCATAAAAAGTGATTTTTGCAACGCCGTCTGTTTAACTCTAAAATTAATAGCAGTTTACTATAGGGTTGAAAGAGAAAAATTCCAATTTCACAAAATATGCTATAACAATTCTAGCTCTCTAATTTTAGACTCGATAGTCAATAATTACCTATTTAATTGGTCAAATTTTATAAAAGAAAAATTTAATAGCAATGCAATAACTATAAGATATCCCCTAGTAAAATAACGACAATTTTAACTGGAAGTTAGAATTTTAATGCGAAGTGTTGACAATTGGGGACCCAATATCGATATTTTGTATAGATCCAAATATAAAATGAAGACGTTAATTCTTTAAAAATAAAATTATGAAATTTAAAATCATGAATAAAAAATGTTTTAAGTATATCTAGTGCAATTTGTTATCGGGTTTGCTAGTGCCTAGTGTATATTATATTACGAATTTTAAGTAACTATCTCCATTTCTAAAAAATAGAGCGAGAAAGTTCGTGTGGAGTTCCGTACTATTTATTTATTACATCGGAAGCCCTGTAAATTACGTCAGTTTCTGAATGTGCGAACAGAGTTTCCGATGTATTAAAAAAGGGGTTGAGGATAAACACACACACACACACACACACAATATACAGTAGAACCACACTAATCCGAACTAATCAGGACTGAAGCTTGTATGTATTAGCGAAAATTCGGATTTAGCGAGAGAATGCGACGAGACTGAGTATTTTAACGGTTGAATGAGTTTAAAAATATAGATTTTCAAAACTGATCTTTAACACGTAACATGTATTGTTGTTTTACATCTGTAATATATGTTTTTACGATACTGTAATTATTTTTAGTTATAGGAAAACACATTGAATTGATCGCAGCATTTAAATAACTTACTAAACATATTTTATTATCAGTGTTTTTCACACTTCTCTTTTAACTTTTGAGTTTATTATCTTTAAAATATATTTCATTTAACTTGGTTTGTTGTCCACCTTGTCTTCCGAAAATGATTTGTAAAGTCAACTGAGGCTTGGTTGAACTGGGTTATACTGTATATAATATATAGGCCTATATATTGCAGCTTCTAGATTTAAAATAATATTAAATAGAACTGGGTTATACTGTATATAATATATAGGCCTATATATTGCAGCTTCTCGATTTAAAATAATATTAAATCTCAAAGTAAATGATTTTATTAAAAACTAGTTAAATGCCCGTTATTATTTAGTTTTGGATTGTAAATATGAACTAAAACAGAATGCAAATATATTGCTGTATAATAATTTTGTTGAACATGAAGTAAACGAAGAGTCACAGGCTTGTACCTGAACCGAGCGACGGCGTCTGGGCAAATGGACACGTTATCAGCTAAGCGCGTCTGAACAGGTCTTCCCCACCCTCTCCCACTCCTCCACCCTCCCCACACCCTTCCCCCACTTACCACCCCATACGCCGCCCCGGTCTAAGCCTTCTCACTCGCACAGACACTAAAAACACCACACAATTTAGCAAAATATAAACTACAGACTTCTACCGTCTCTTGGAGTTGCATATTAAAACGTAATTACATATTTTAATTAATTGTATGTATTCTTTTTTTCCCACCCCTTAGAAGCATCTATGGGCTTAAACATGATTGCCATATTTTTTCGAAGGCATTAGTAGAATTTTTTTTTGGGTTATTACCCTCTAAATTCTTAAAAAGAGTTTATAAAACGATATTGTTGATTAGAGTAGCTACCCCGATTTCACCTCTTTAATCACAAAACATCGAAATGAAACATCTTTATTTTTCCTAATTAACTTATAAGGAACACCTGTGTCCCATTTCAATCCTCTAGCTTCGTGGGAAGTGTGATAATTAGTGATGAGTGAGTGAGAGCGTCAGTAAGTCAGTCAGTTAGTCAGTCAGCCAGTCAGGTCTTTCGCTTTTATATACATAGAGAAGAGAAGAATTTTTTGTTTGTTTTGGTATTCATAAAAAAATTCTGTCAAAAAATTGTCGTTTTTTGAAATTGTTACTTCCCTTGGAATGTTTTTTGAAATATAAAATGTTTGAGCACATCCTTAATGTAAACGCTTTTATTAAATTTTAATGAGAATCCGTTTGGATGGACTCTGAAAATCATTGCCGAAATAAATTTTTAGACGTTTTAAGTATATAGGTCAAGCATGTCAAGAGATGAAATAAATACAGGGAGGAAAATACCTGGAGAACTGAGATGAATATGGAAGGGCAGCCTTTACAGCCCTTGAAATGGAACAGACCAAAGGTATGTAAAAAAAATTATTATTATTATTATTATTATTAGCACCGCGTCTTACTACTCGTTCGGGCTATAAGCACTTACGCTAATGTGAAATGGTAGGGTGATTGTGAGATGAACTGGAGGACCTACAGTTTAACGCGAGATCCAAACCACGGTGGAATCCTGGCGTCCCACACATTCACAAGTTGTAATTAATACACGTCTTGTCAGGGGTGAAGGCAGGTTTTGGCAATCAGATAAAATCTGTGCCGGGACCGAGTATTGAACCCCGGACCCCCAGCACAGAGGTCTGACACCTTACCCCTAGACCGCCAGGTCACCCAAGAAGAAAGAAGAATATCAAGTATGCACAAACTGTGGATCCCGAGTTGAGGCCCACCAGCTCAAAGTGAAGTATTTAAAATTGCAGTAGTAAATAAAAAAGTAAACATACATTTTAAATATATGAGTTTCATTCCTCGTATAGCATTTCTTGTATAAAGTATGTATGTATTTTATGTTAAAGTATATAATTATTCTTTCTTGTTTTTACTTCATTAATTTCTATAAATCTCATGTAATGGCCCTTGAACAACTCTCCAAGAACTTACGCGGCCCTCAGTCAGGCAAAGTCGGTCATCCCAGATAAAGAGTATTTACGAAGCCCTTTTCTGTAAAATCAATTCAATTATCTCACCTTAGCCTTTAAATACAGTTATACACGTGACCTAGTCCAAGGGGTAAGGATCATGAGTGTAGCTTAGAGGAGGTGAACTTATACTAGTTTGCAGAAAGGATGAGAAAGTTAAATGGTAAATAACATGTGTGAAACTTTCTCCAATCCACCCGAATGGATTTCGAATCCCGTTAACGCCAATCAAGTGTGATGTTATTCTAACGTCCTAGACAATTCGGACCTTATCAGGGTGTTCCCTCCAATGATATATCTTCCAAAGCGAAGCGCTATCCAGGTCAGATGGCCGAGAAAGTTTTACCCTCTCATGTCTATTAAATATTTAATCCAAAGAACAGCCGCGTCTATTACTGCAACCGTTATCTGGAGCTACTTCCATATTCTGATGTTTGTCAGAGAGAGGAAATGTATTTCTGACGTGAGAGTGGCTTCCCAGAGAGACAAACGTAGTCTAGTTGCGAAGGAGATGAACTGTCCACAGTATAAATTGTTGAGGCATTTCACTTCATAGGATGGCCAACCTTCACTTAGATTTGAATCTTAATGTGCTCTCAAAGATAGTGTTTAATTAGGGCAAAATTAGATAGTAGTACAATGGATTCCATGTAAACTATTAGTGAGATTCATGAAGATAATAATGTTACCCTCATAAAAGTTGAGAGTCAAGAACCCATGTCACGACTTATTAACCGGGAAATTAGATACAATATTATACCGGCACCATAAAATTGATATAAACGTGGTTTCACGTATTCTTTATTTTAAAACAGTGAAATTGGGATCGGTCTTGTAGTTTATTGGTTCTAAACGATCATTTTAAAATTTTGCTGTATTTTTCAAAGTATGGTAAAATTATTTCATAGATCTCAACTCCACTGGTTTTTTTTAAAGTAAAATATTCACAGTAGATAAAACCGCACCATGATGCGGCACCTGGGTTTAAATTTTTCAACCACCTAAATAGGTGATACATTTAAATTATTTTATATCGATATATTGGTTGTTCGTTGATGTATTTTTCTTTTAATCGATTGTACAACATTTTAATTTATACATTTAAAACATAAAGTGATTAATTCAATAATGATTCCTTGAGTTTTACCCAACCAAATTTTATATATATATATATATATATATATATATATTAAAAATAATATTGAAATTTAACCCCAAGTATCTGCCCAAAATGTTCAAATAGCAAAAGTATTC
Source organism: Timema poppense (assembly GCA_902141375.1). NCBI lineage: Eukaryota > Metazoa > Arthropoda > Insecta > Phasmatodea > Timematidae > Timema > Timema poppense. Next base: position 79,508 of record CABFOV010001975.1, read on the forward strand.
TAAAAGAAAGCAGCAATTTAAGAAAACGATAATTTCTTTCGACACCCATTTATTGAGTTCTACATAAATGATTATATTATTTTAATGAAAGCATTTACTTAGAGACTTATCATGTCAAAGTTTTCAATTTTTAAACTGCGAAGCCACAAATCACGGCTCTACAAAACTGATTTAAATATCTGTTTTCAAATGAAAGTGTATGTATCGAGGATGATATTCTAGATTTTACAAGTTTAGAGCTTAGATTCCTAAAAACCTAAAGGCTGCAGTTTAGAGCTGTTATGGCCAAATGGGCGCATGCTGCTTCAACTTCACTGGCCAGCTGATAATAAATTTATGTCTCTATTTTGACATATCCTCTAATCACATTGCCTCTTTATTTAATTTTCATTTCCTCTCTCATCCAATTTATTTCTCTATCTCCCTAACTCTCTCTGCGTCTCGTAAATAAGTCAGCAATTAGACCAAGTCAGCCAACAGACTTGCCCACGTACCTTTGGTAGCACCTCATTAAAATGTAGTTAACAGAAGTGAGAGTAACCCCTCAGGACAAAATGGTGGGTTGTAGTGAATTACTATAGACCGATAAGTTTGTCACTAGGCACACAAACATAAAGTGTATGTGTTGTGTGTGTGTGTGTGTGTGAATGGGTGGGGGGTGGTATATCTCTTTGGTACCACTCAAGAAAACCTTTCCAATACATGAGGATTCGCTCAATTTTCTCAGCACCTCCAAGCGAGTTTGTTTGGTGAATAACGTCGTACTTTTAAAAAGATGGCCTCACAAATTTTATTAGCTTTAATATGTAGCTAACATCTACTTTATAAGAGTGTAATATCTTTACTATAAATATAATATTTGTGAAAAGTTTTATGTAACGTCACTAAATTTGTTTGACTGCTCTGAATTTTGTTTTGTTTTTTGGAGAATTATAGAAGGCACCCAAATAGAAAATATACAGTTAAGGATTTCATAAAACACATAAAAATAAGTATTCACAATTTTATGGAATACTGTATACGTTTTATTCTAGGTATACTAAGTTCGAGCTTCTTAAAGCTTATGCAGTTTATTTTAATTTTAACTAGGAAAACAGGTAAACTGAGAACAGTAAAACCATTTTACCAGATTTTACAAAGTATATCAAAATTTAAAAATAGCTAGTGTAGATAATAAAAATTTAAAATGTTCTAAATTTTACTGTTTTTAACCTAATAATGCAGAAAATCGTACTAGGCCAAGTTTTCTGGTTCAAGCGTATTCGTGCATATAATTTTCTGGTTAATGAACCAATGGTGTCCAACCAATGGTATGGAATAGCAAAATTGGTTTGGAGAATCTCTCACCGTTCCATTACCGTTGCGTAATAAATTCAATTTCATCGTAGATATTAAAAATTGTAGAACTTTCATAAATGTGTTTCAGGAGATATTATGTTTATACTTCCACTTCATTCTTGTTTGAAGGACACTTTTGATAAAGTAGAATTCTTGTAAGAAAAGTTTTATTCAACAATTACAAGACTACTTAACAGGTAGAGAAAGTATTGTGATCGTCAAAAATTCGAAATCGAGATTTTGATAAATTTCTGCGTTTCATGACCCCCCGAATCCGAATTGCATTTCTGTCTCTTTGTACCTCGGAGTAGAGCCTAAACTATTTTATCGATTGGGCTAAAACTTGGTATCTATGGTTTTCATAGGTACACCCCAAGGGACTTCTGGAATTTGATATCTAACCCTAAAATTAAGGGTAGTTTCCTTAAGGGTGAAAATATAATATATCGATCTGATCAAAATCGGCACCAATTATTTTAATTAAATTTAATTTCTAAGCATTGATCAATATTACAAAAAAAAGGGCTATTCTTAATTTTTTGTAAAAATGACATTAAGGGCTCCGGTCTGATGCGTAAATTCTATTTTCGTATCATATCTCTGTAGCTCTTTGAGTTATAAAATTACTTATAATTGCAAATATGTAGGTCTATTTATATTATATAACTTTAATTTAGACATATATTTATAAAACCAATAATTTTCAAGCTACACGCAAATATATATATATATATATATATATATGTTTAACTTTTTGAACACTAAAGGTAAAGTTTTACGACAATTAAGCAAATCTAATCCAAAATGTTGATGGATGTTGAAGTTTCATGACCCCCGAACCCTAAAAAGTGGTTTTTGAAATGTTGTCTGGCTGTGTGTCTGTTAACCATAAAATTAAGAGTAGTTTAATTAAGGGAAAAAAAAGATTTTTTTTTTTCAAAACTCGCTCTAATGATTACGATTAAAATTTGTATCCAAGCGTTGACTAAGATTATAAATAAATTTGCCCTTTTCAATTTCCCATGAAAATTACTTTTTGGGGACTTTACAGAAGCTGAAATTTCCATAGCTCCGCAATTATTTTAGACAGTAAATAATTTATATATGCAAAACTGTAGTAATTTTAAAAACAAAAACAAAATTATTTGAGCTATATATTTATAAAAACAATAGTTTCTGAGATATTGGCAAACAGATTAATAAAATTTTGTAAGCTTTAGGTGTACAGATACACTACTTTAGTTTTAACGAAATATTTCTATGATGCCATGGAGTAAGTAAATAAGTATGTATCCCAAAAAGTTGATGTTATTTTTCCTTTAACTATTAAGGGGAATTGATGTTTGTACAACAATGATCTATATCTGACATTTTAGAATCAATAGTAAATATTAACCTTTTTATTGGTCTAAATGTATTAATGAGGAATATAATAGCATTGCAATAACCATAAGATATGCAAACCCTAATAAAATGTTAAAAATTTTAATTGGAATTATAAACTTTAATACGAAGTGTTGATCCTTGTAGACCCCAATATCAATTTTTTTTTTCAAATATAAAAATGAGGTCTTTAATTATTTAAAAATAAAATTATGAAATTTAAAACCGGGAGTCAAAAATTGTTTTACGTAAGTATAGCGCAATTTTTGCTCGGGTTTTTAACTGTATATGATTTCGTTTCACACATATTACGAATTTTGAGTAAATATCTCAACTTTTAAACAATGTAGTGAGAAAGTCCATGCAGTGAGTTCCGTGCCATTTTTTATACATATACATACATACATATATGTATATATGGACTTTCTCGTTACATTGTTTAAAAATTGAGATATTTACTCAAAATTCATAATATATATGGTACATTTTTGACTCCCGATTTTAAATCTATATACGTTAAGCTATGTGATCTGAAGATGTTACTTTTGATAGTTAGTATTAATACATAAAAAATAAGAGAGAAGTGTGAGGTTTCAAAATATAGAGGTCAAAGTCAAATACTTTACCTTCTACTTAAACAAAAACATTAGCCTTCGCATCTTTAAAACATTTTGAAGGAAGAATGAAACTTCGATACACTTTAAACATATTTTAATTATCTCATTAAGTATGACACGCGTCAACATTTATGGTCTAATCATTTTTAGAACATCTACTAAATAGTATTTTAACACCGACTCTTAGTTAAATTACATCCATATATAAGCAGATAAAAATTCAGATATGACAACATTATATAATAATGTAGTCTGATTTATTTTTAATACAATACTTTCTCTTTATCTAGTTGCACTTAATGGATAATTTAAAAATTATAAGTATTGCTGTGTGACCATCCAACACCTTATCTCAGTAGGTAGCATGTTTCTCTACTAAGCTATGAGTCCCGGGTTCAATTCCCGGTATGACAGAAGGATGTATCATCGTTAAAATATGAGTTTAACCTTTCACAGCGATGAAATAACGGCTGGATATTGTGTCTGTTCTATAATTGAGTTTTTTTATAAGCATCGCATCTTACTACTCCCTTATATTTTATTTAGTTATAAGTTGTGTACTGATATAATAATTTGGTTCAGAAAGTGCGCGTTAAGAAATTAAAACAAACCCAATATGTAAATTTTTATCAAAATATTTAAAGCTATTTAAAACAATTTTGAATTTTCAAAAATTATTCATTAGTACACTACCCTTAATTTTAAAGCTAGAAGGATCATCATGATTTAATCCTTAAGTATGCCTATATCAGATCTAAATATCAAGTTTGAAAGTAATCCATTAAACCATTTCTGCTGTAGCCCTAGTCACAATCAAACTAAATTGCTTGATCCACTTTTTTAATTTCATGGGCACTTATAACATCATTATCCACCGTACTCCCGAGTCAGAATATTTTTTTACGATTACAATACTCAAACTATTTGCGGAAGCAAAAGCAAGATCAAATAGAGAACCATTAAAATTATTAAGATTACCTACAATACTCTACTTACATGAGAAATCAAAAAGAAAGACCAAATACAGAAACGTACAAAATTCCAAATATTAAGGTTACAATACTCTATTTATATGACAAAGCAAACAGCAAGGCCACATACAGAATCATAAAACATCCTAACTAAGGGAACTTCTTAATGGTGGAAATAATAGATTTTCTGAAAACATACTCGAACTTAAAGCCATAGAATTTCCAATCCAGCAGCTTAGGTAAATGCTACACCATCCACGACCCGTAAAAAATGGGACATGAATGGGCACATAAGATAGCGCTGATTCCATTCCAAAATGGCTGTTTCAATTCATTTTCTTAATTTTTTAAATCTATATTTTAGTTGAATTTTCTCTGCGTATAGGCCTACTCTGTACAGACTGACTGCGCCATTATTTTTAGACATCATGCAACGTATCAGTGTGAGGCAAATTGCCAATCCGGGAAATCTACAGGGGCTACCACATCTAAGCGTGCAAGGACTGCTACAATAATTATGTTTTATCATTTATTTATTAAGCAATCATAAAATTTAAGAGTTTTTAATATCGTTCAATAAATTCAACTTCTGCTTAGTCAAGTAAAGTCCAATCTTCATAAGAACAATTCTGAAAATTACAATGTTGACAACAAAACAACTTGTATTTTCTATGAGGCACTTCCTTCAAAAATTAAGATGTAGTTCTAGGAGCAAATTACTCTTGTGTCTGTTAAATCCCCAACAATATTCTATACATAAAGTTGATATAGTAAGAGTTTAGTCTGTCTGTAATTAGAGTTCATTTAATCAGATGGCAAGACGAATGTAAGTTAAATACCTCTAATAAAAAAATAATAAAACCAAGAGTGATAACTGTTTCTGAGACTCACCAAAGACGATGACAAAGGTCATCTTGACAGTTTTGACCTTGGCCTTGGGGATGAGTCCCCTGGAGGAGGCCCTCCTGGAATCCTGGTCATCCTGCTGGAGTTGCTGGAGCCTCAGCATCCTGACAGTAGGCTTCGTCTTGCTACCGCCTCCACTGCCAAGCATGTAGCTGTCTGTTAACACAAAAAGGCAGGTAACGTGAGCTACTTCCTACTACAGTATCATCTAACAACCACCTATAGTCTTAGCATCCTCATAGTAGACCTCGTCTTGCTACCGCCTCCCCTGCCCAACATGCAGCTGTCTGGGTGTATACCAGGGGAGTGAAAGTGAGGAATATACCAATTTTAATAGGAAGGACATTTTATAAAAGAAAAAAAATAATCTTTTTTTACCAACATTGATCACATTCTACTAATTTATCAGTTTTAATTTATAGTTTTTCTATTTTTATCAACCGAACGAAAATATCATTCTCTTTTCCCCAACGATGAACAAATTGATAAATTTTGTTGAAATGTTTCATCAGTTTTTTTACAAAGTGAAAGGAAACATTCTGCTCACCCAACGACGAGAAAACTAATCTGATCTTTTGAAATGAAATGTTTTTTTAAACATTAATCGATATTTTCGTTTAGTGTCCATATATCAATTACGGATTGAGGGTTATATGGGTGTGTGGAGTTCGTGAACTAGGCCTAACACCAATATTTTGTTGGAATCTTATTTATGTGATGCTATCTAGTAACTTCTCTACAGACCTTCATAATATGACGGGGACAAAAAGAGCAATGGCGTGTTCACATTTAGCTTACCAAAATGATACATTCTTCACATATTTTATAAATGAGACAACGACGTAGCAGTTTTCTTAAGTTTTTCTGAGTCATTTAATTTTAATTGCAAATAGTTTGAATGGGTTTTAGTTTAAGAATATGGAATGAACACAACAAAAGACTCGAGGTTTAAATTTCAACTTTTCTGAAACTGTTCTCTATCTATAGCATCACTAAAATAATATCTTATAGATTTAAGTAAATCTTTAAAACTATGAATTTGTTACAAACTTAAAAAACAAAAGGTTATTTAAAAAAAAAGCTTACATAAACACTAATATCACCTCAATCAATGACATAAATAATAATTTTTTGAAATTTTTTCATATTTATCAATTCACATCTTTCTTCTAAGCTGATGAAATTATTGAAAGAAAGATTAGGCGAAGAATACTCAAACATAGATCCAAAAGAGGTTAATCTGACACATGTTTAGGAAAATATAAATAAGTAATTAAAATTAAATTATAAATATTAGCTTCTTTGAAACTTGTAGGTGAAGGCCAAAGGGAAGGCTACTCAAAGGCAGATGATGAGATGAGCAAATATCTAAGAAATATTCTATACCCCTGCCGCTAACCGTAACACAGACGTTACAACCCTCCACGCCCCCTTACAACTTCCTAGCCCATTCCATCCACCCATTTTCTCTCTGGCTCAATCCTGGGTCCCTTTACACGTCGGCTTACCGACCGTAATTGGAATAGTCAGACAGGCGGATCAGTGCAGATTCCTCCTCTTGAATTCACGTCGTAACCACATAGCCTAGGGCTTACTTTACTGCGATGAATGCCATAAGGTTTAGAAGGGGGGTTAAATTCCCCCCCCCCACCCCCAACTCTTCAAACACCTTCAAACAGGTCTGTAATAGTTTACAATTCAAAGACGATCTTGACATTTAATTAATAAACAGTCATATGTTTCACTCACCGGTGCTATGTGGATACTATACTGTCAACGTAGAATAGATTATAATGTTGTTTTATTTTTTGCTCCACATCTTAATACCAGTCCAGGAAATCCATATTTTCAAAGGTAGAAATAATTAATCTCTAGTTAATGAATACGACCGTCATTGATTACATCTTTCAATAAAATAAAATATATATTTAACTATACAGTAGATTTCCCGATATCCGACATAAACGTAGCCGACAGGTGGTTGGATAGTCAGAGTGATGGATGTTATGAAAATGGGCTGGGTAGGAGTGGAGGGGGTAAAATGGGAGTCAAATTAAATGCAAATCAAATGTAAGTGCAGAATAGGTATGGAATAAGGTTTATTAGTTATTTATCTACCGTATGAATAGTTTAATAAAACACAAACTTATTATTTGATTCTTCTTACGTCAACAACCCGAAGGTTGGGTTAATGGGATTTCTATTCATCCAGAGATGGGTATTCACTGAGCCTTGTGGATGGTTAGTACTACCTGAACCATCTGGTAGAGGAGTTCAGATAGCGTGGTGGTTCCCTGTTACCTTCCACACTGAATCTATTATGAGCGTGCGCTAAAGGACGTACCAACTTTTCCGGAAAGGTGCTTTCACTTTCCTTTCAGGATTCTTTTAAGTGCTAAAATCGACAAGAAACTGATGGCTTTACTTCCATTCCGAGGGACGTTGCTCTAAGGATTTTTATTGCTAAAGAAATATCCATTGACCTCAGATGGTTTTGGACCAAGACTGTTTATGTTTCCTAAATTTCGTTACCGCTTTAAATTAAATTAAATTTAAGATATGGTTGAATATATATTTAATTTAATTGAAAAATGCAACAAATTACTTTTGCACCCATTTCCTAAAGTTTATTCCCACCTATGTAGAGATGCCAAACTTGTAAAATCAAATATTGTACGACCGCTGGAAAAAGCCGAACACGAGTAACCGGTGGAGGGGAGGGGGACGGGGGGCGATCGGCTCAGTGATAACTCTAAGAGCGAATAGTTCTCAGGTCGATCAGTTACAGCTCATCTACGGTATACGAGGGGGCTAGTGACATAGCGGATGTCTCTTTATTGTAAACTTTGTCTGAAAGTCACTTCTGTTAACCAAAATGGATGCAATTATTATTTGTTTAGTAATACTGTGTTATAAAACGCTTCTAATAATATTTTAAACCATTGTTTGCAATACAGAGCCTTCTGCTAGCTGTCACTTACCTACACTCCTATCGTAGGTGAACTATACAACCAGTCATCTGCTTCGGCGACAGCATGGTCCACCGTGCTACTTTAGTGTTGGACTAGATTGCCGAAGACGGGGAGATTGGTGCTCGATCCTGGTCGGGTGAACTGAGAGGGGTTTTAATAAATGGTTTTCCACTCCCCATCCAGGAAAATGCGCGTACATTTTCTATTAATTAAGCCTTTCTGATCCATTGCCCATTAGTGTAATTAGTACATAGGCATATAGCCCAAATGAGTTGTAGGACGTGGTGCTAGAAAATAAAAATTAATTATATTTTGAAATATACCCATAAGATATTTTTGACAAAACGAAGCGAGGTACTGTTTTAACTTGGCGACTTGTAATAGGTCTGTCTGGAACTTTCTTCCACGATAACTGTCAAATATATGAACCAAACTTTAAAGAAATTTGCCAGGGATATTCTTTGAACTTAGTAGAAGGGTGTATTTACACGAATTTAAAACTATTTACCCGTTTAAAAATGGTGTCTGTTCCAAAAGTTTTTGTTAATACATTATCTCTCGATTTATTTTTTCCATTCTTAAAAATAAAACAAGAATGGAGGGATGTGTCAATGAAGTGTAAAGGATTGATCGACATGAGTACTATGTACCAATATTGACTAATTCATCAAAAACGTGTTTAATGAAGGAGCAGGTTGGAAACAAATTTCAAGCCTTTGAAATAAAATTTCTGAGAAATACTTTAGAAGTGAAAAGAAAGTATAGGATGAGAATTGAAATGGTTAGAGGAAGGAACCAGTGCGGAGAAGTCACGACTAAGGTGAGACGCACATGTGAGAAGAATGGAGTAGGAGAAGATACACAAAATTATGTTGGATATTGAAGTGGATGGTAGGAGGCCAAGAGGAAGAATACAAAGAATTAAGAGGCTGAAGGAAATGCAGAGAAGGGTGAAGGAGAGAGGATGGAACTGAGTAGTGGAGGAGGAGAAGTGGTGGAGAGGCTTATGTACCAAACAGAGGCTGAAAAATGTTCAGGTGTTTTAAATTTAAAATTCTAACAATATATCGAGTACCTAGGTCATGGATTCTCAACCAGTGTGCCACGATACTTTGGGGTACCACAAAATCGGCCATGGGTGCTGCAAGATTTTGAGAAGGAACCGGTTAAGGAATTATAATAATTACAATAAAATATAATCATAAAATAATCAAAATAAAGAAACAAGAAAGTTTTTTTTACGAATTTCACGTGACACAGCACACGAAGTGATAATTGTTTACATTTTGATGACTACAAATTATTCATCGATACTGATCTCACATTGTGGTTGGTTAGTGTGCGAGTCTATTTATTTACAAATCTATTTTACTCTATAGCTGCATTTATTTATTTCATTCAGTGTGTGTTTGTTATTTATACCTTTCAATTAACTCAGTAGGTAAGTAAGTAAAAATGTTAATTTTAAATAGTTACAAAATTAGAACACTGATAAATTGTTTAATACGATACTATGATATATTCTACTTTGGATGGAAAATAAAAAATGTAAAAAACCAAACGCTTACGATATTTCTTAAAAAGGTGCCACGAGATTCTAATCCCCTCAACAAGGGTACCACGAGATTCTAATTCCCTTGATAAGGGTACCACGAGATTCTAATTCTCTTGATAAGGGTGCCACTAGATTTTAATCCCGTAGACAAGGGTGCCGCGAGATACTAATCCCCTTGACAAGGGTGCCGCTAGATTCTAATCCCCTTGACAAGGGTACCACGAGATTCTAATCCCCTTGACAAGGGTACCACGAGATTCTAATTCCCTTGATAAGGGTGCCAGTAGATTATAATCCCGTAGGCAAGGGTGCCGCGAGATACTAATTCCCTTGAAAATGGTGCCGCGAGATACTAATCCCCTTGACCAGGGTACCACGAGATTCTAATACCCTTGACAAGGGTTCCACGATATACTAATCCCCTTGACAAGGGTGCCACGATATACTAATCCCGTAGACAAGGGTGCCACAAGATTCTAATCCCCTTGACAAGAATGCAGTGAGATTCTAAACTCCTTGACAAGGGTGCCACGAGATTCTAATCCACCTCACAAGGATGCCGCGGGCCTATAAGGGTTGTGAATTGATGACCTTGGTCATATTGTTTTAAAATGTTGACATCTATTATGAGACTGACGTCTTAAATCACTTTAAGCGCCGTTATCCTCTGTTAATATAATATACTATGGAATGTAGTATCAATGTGTTTTCTATCTAAATTGATTACTAAGGTGAAACATCAAATTGATCACCAAGGGGAATATCAACTTCAATCTCAAATATAACAAGGTTTAATGTTCACGGAACAATTATTTATCGGAACTATTAATTATCCCCGGAACTATCAATTATAACCAGAACTATCAACTATCTCCTTTTTAAAATAACAGTCATTTCTGAAAAAACAAAAATAAGTCAAGTTAAGAGTGGTGAACGCAACTTTAAAGTAGTTTGACAGGAATGAGCAAAACTATTCCTACTTGGTTGTTAAAGGGGAATGAGGGGAATTGAGGGGGAATTTCTCATTAGCTGGTAGACGGGTCTAAATTCTGCCATAAGATTCTGCGTGGGTGGTCTAGCCATTGACAAAACAAAGGAATCTTCTCGTCTCTTAGGCAGTGGAGAGGGAGGGAGGGATAAAAGTGACAGACACAAATATATAAATTGGCAACTCTTTCTAAAATTCATTCGTATTACCATGCGAGAATCATTACGTCTCAAATACAATTTGTGAAGTAGGCACTTAAAGGATTTCAAACAGTTTCTGAATATCTTTTATGACATTTTATGTGCGTCAGTAAATATACAGATTATCTGCGAAAAAAAGTTTATTAAAAAAGAGGTTTGTTGAAAAAAAAAAGTGCTCTAATAAATATTTCCTAGTCTGAAAAGAACAGAATTGTTATGTAACCTATGTAGTCATAAGAAGATAGAGTTTTGTTGTATGTTTTATTGTCTGCTTTGTTGACAGTTTTATTGTGATTATTTATGTTAATGAAGTTAATATTTTTTACAAAAGCTTTAAAAATGAAATAGTTTACATGCCATAAACATGTATACTATCTTAGGTTGGAGCGAAAATATATCATATAGATTTGGTTGGTTTGTAAAGAGTGCTGAATCACTTTTCCTTAATTATATTCAATCGTTTATTTATTTTAAAGTAGTTGTAATTTGAATAATACCAGCTACAAAATTTACCACGAAATAAACATGAACACGTGCTGTATGTACTCCTTCCCCTCCATTTCCCCCTCCAAAACTATCCTTAAAAATATATACAGTGTTCCTAAACAAAGGCGGAAGCGAAGATAAAAACTTTTTTCTGACAACAAAACATTCTCACGATTCACATACACCCATTTCTTGGCACCATAAAAACATAAAAGGATTTTTTTGGGTCTATTGTGGAAAAAAAACAAATGAAATACGTAATACTTCTTGGGGTGAAACAAAAGAATGCCGTTAATCTTACAGGAAACAATACGAAAGAAAGGCAAAAGAATCAGACTCTCAACTATCACATGCAAGAGAAACGAAAATAAAGATGAAACGATGTTAAAACGTTAAACGTCTTAAAGAGTTTAGATAATGCAATATCCAAACGGGAATAATAAAAAACAACAACCATGAGATGGGCTCTAGAATACTCGCTTTGACCTTTATATTTTCTTTTTAAAACTTTATTTTAGAATTTTTTTACTTACATATTTTATATATTCCATTAAAACATGAAAAACGTCAAAATATACACAATCTCTGATGTTATAAATTGCAGTGAGGACATTATTCAAATTATTTTATCTGATAAACCCCTAGATTAAGATAATTATTGGAATTAAAGTAATTTACAAAGAAAAGCAAAATAAAATTTTAAATACAAAGCAAACATAGACAATTCCGTTTGAAAAGAAAATATTAAATCTAAGTTATGCTATATTGTTTTTGATCAAACATATATATATCCCAACAATTGAGAAATATTGGGATAGTATATATCTCCACAATATATTATCATAACTTAAATTTGGCTATAATTTCAGCGTGAATAGTTTTAAAAATAATCAATTATAAGTGCTACATTTTTTTATCGCATTTGATAAACAGTGATTTTTTCTATATAATAATAATAATAATAATAATAATAATTATAATAATAATAATAATAATAATAATAATAATAATAATAATAATAATAATAATAATAATAATAAAATGTTGTGTTGAAGGACGCGCTTCATTTTCGTCGATTACACATTAATTTAAAATTGATTTTAAAGAAAATTACATCATGAATTTCGTTTATCCTTTAAGGTAGCAAACTTACCTTAAATGTTTCCACTATGACGTAGCGTATAAGATAGAGCAATAGTGTAATCCATCAAGGAATGGGTACTACCTTTAAGTGGAAATGAAGGGAACATCAATATAATATTATATTTTTAATGAAGTGACTTTGAAATCTACCATTCCAATTTTTGATATAATACAATATTATATATATATATAATTTTTGATATAATAAATATTATATATATATAATTTTTGATATAATACAATTTTAAATATATATATATATATATATATGGAAATTCTGAGCTACATCAATCTTAGCTCAGTTTGTGGAATGATCTGCCAGTACTAATGTACCGTTGTCCAGGGGACGCCCGACTGTACTAATCGTACATTCTTTTTGTGGAGGATATTTTCATGTACCGATGAGATTATGGTTAATATGACGAGGTGAAGCCAATGAAGAGCTTCACCTAGCTTAAGCCTAACTAAACAAACTTTTGTGAACATGGGAATTATTCCCATTTGAGAAGAATCCCCCCTGTTGCAAACGAGGATCGAACCCGGGTCCTGAAGCTCTGCCCACTAAACCTTAAGGCCAGTTATACTAAAATATTAAGTTACACTAGATGTGATATTTTGATTATTATAGTACTATATTTTATAATAAGGTAATAATTTTTCAACCAATTCGGGATAATCCCTTTTCCTTATTTTATTATAGACCCCAGTGTTAAAAAATATTTAAGTCTAGCTCGTTTACCCGTTCTTCTCACGGTAAATCTATAAAGTAGCTTTGCTATTTTTAGTATATACAATTAACCACAGAGAATAGTACCCACATATTAAAATATGTTTATATATTTATCATTTATTGTTTTAAATTGTGATAGAAAACGTGCAAGTAGACTGACTAATACACAATGTTAAAATAGAGATATAATATGAACATGTTTTAAGGACTGATATTTATTTTTAAAATGAAGCTATAACTTCTATATACACAATACTTTGAGCTATTGCCTGTTGATGATAATAAAAATAAAAGAAGAGTTTCACAGCATAAATCATTTGTTATTTGGGTTGTTAAATCCTATCAAAAAGTATTTTACATTTTTTAATTGCATTTGGCTCATTTAACCTTTTTAACCCATTTACTAGATTTACCCATTCTACCCATTCTACCCTGTTTGCACGCTTTACATATTCTTAAACGTGTTACCCTCTTTACCGTAAAGTAATAGAATTTTTGCATTCTTTTTCCCTTAATGCCCTATTCACTTTATTTTTAGCATTGTTACTCTTTCTAAATCGTTTACGCTTTCTATCTCTTAAAACTTTTTACCCATTTTTCTTTTTTATGGAAATTTAAATGTTTACATTTTTTAAACTACTTCTACCCCTTTTATCCTTTATAATAATCACAATTTTTATGATTTAATTCTATTTAATTCTATTCTATTCTAATACTATTCTTTTAATAAAATTTGCTCAATTGTGCCTTTTTTTCCCATTTGGGCATTTTACATTTTGGAAATTTTTGGAAAGTTTTGAAATTTTTTGCCTTTTGTCATTTTTTCACTTTTTGACCAGATTTTCTTTGGGCACTTTTACCATGTTTGACCTGTTTTCCCTTTTTATCCCACTTTACATTGATTTCCCAGCTTAACCCCGGATAAATACTTTAGTGTAAAAAGAGCAACATTTTTAAAACGTGTTAAAGAGGGTAAAAAGGGTGTAGGATATAAAGGGTGCAACGTTCATGACAGACAGACACATACACTCTTCATTTTATTAATTTAGTGAATACAACGAAAACGTTGCGTTAAGCTAATTAAAACCAACATTAATCTTTACATCACCAACAATTCATTTGTTGTTTATGAACTGAACATAAAATGCAGAATGCATTCATTTAATTCATTCCTTTCCTTCCTTGCAAAACACACCCACACATACCCATACTCTTATCACCCCTAACCTTTGAAGAATTGAGCAGGGCGTATATCACAAAACCAAACTATCGCGAGGCAGTAAAACCACTTAATTTATTACGGCCGCAAGTTTCACAGAATTCGTACTATCACCCTATTAAATAATTGCCTGGTTAATTAAATGTGTGAAAGGCTACGGAGGCTAGTAAATTGTGAGACGGTGCACCTAGGGCACAGAGAATTATATCCTTGTCTGTGACCTAGGGGGATGAGATGGGTCAACATAACGGACGAAGGGGCGACAAAATGAGGTAGAGGGTGCATAAAACCATAAAATTAAAGTGATTGGTTTATTTTTGTAATTATTTTTGATGAAGGTTTTTATATTAGTTTTGTTCCATTTCTGACCTCTCGCTTTCCCGTTATCTTATAGGTAGAGAAAGTATTGTGATCATAAAAAAAGTCGAGCTCAAGATTCTAATGATTTGACGTTTCATGAGCCCCCGAATAAAAAAAATTGGCTTTTGACTTTCCGTCTGTCTCTCTGTCTGTCTGTACCTCCAACTAGAGCCTAAGCTATTTTACCAATCAGGCTAAAACTTTGTATCTAGGGTTTACATAGGGTTGCCCCAAGGGGTTTATGGAATTTTATATCCAACCCTATAATTAAGGGTAGTTTACTGAAGTGCAAAAAGAGAAAAATTAGATTTTATCAAAATCGGCTGTAACGATTTTGATTAAATTTCATTTCTAAACATTTCTAAATATTCCAAACAAAATGGCTTATCTTAATACTTAGGCAAAATGACTTTAAAGGTTCCGTTCTGATGCGTAAATTATCTTTTTTTTATATAATATCTCCTAAACTATTTGAGATATGAAATTACTTATCGTGACAAATATGCAGGTCTCTTTACAAAACAAATATTTTATAAGAAACATATTTTTATAAAACCAATAAATTTCAAGCTATACGTAAATATATATATTTTTTAACTTTTCGAACACAAAAGGTAAAAGTATTGCAACCGCAAAAGAAAATCTAACCTGAAATGTTGATTGATGTTGAAATCTACCAGACCCCCCAAACCCAAAAAGGTGGTCTTTGCAATTACGTCTGTCCGTGTTTCTGATTAAACTTAAAATTAAGATAGTTTAAGAAATGGCGAAAAGAGAAAAATAGATTTTCTCAAAATCGACTCTAACGGTTTTGATTAAAATTCGTATCTAGCTGTTGATTAAGATTATAAATATACTGGACATTTTCATTTTACCATGTAAATAAATTTTAGGGTACTTTACAGAAGCAGAAACTTCCGTATCTCTGCAACTATTTGAGATATTAAATAACTTATCATTGCAAAATTGTAGTACTATTAAAAATTAAAAATTAATATTTGAAATATATTTTTATAAATCCAACAGTTTCTGAGATATTGGAATATATATTAATAAAATTTTGTTAGTTCTAGTTGTAAAGAGATACTACTTAAGTTGTAACGTAATAATTCTACAATGCCATAGAGTAATTAAAATATGAGTAAGTCTCTCAAAAAGTGTATGTGGTTTTTCCTTAACCCTCTTAGGAGAGATGTTTGTACAACAACGATCTATATCTATTTTAGACTCAATAGTCAATATTTACATTTTTTATTGGTCAAAATTTATAAATGAATAATTTAATATCAATGCGATGGGATGAAGATTTGAAACACCTAATAAAATGTCGAAAACTTTGGCCGGAAGTTTAAATTTTAATACGAAGTATTGACCCTTGTTGAACCAACATTGATATTTTTTATCGGTCCAATCATACAAATGAGGACATTAATTCTTTAAAAACAAAACTATAAAATTTAAAACCAGGACTAAAAAAAAAGTTTTACATAAGTATAGTGCAATTTATGCTTGGGTTCGCTAGTGGATATTATTTCGTTTCACATATATTACGAGTTTTGAGTAAATATCTCCATTTTCAAACAATAGAGTGAGAAAGTCCGTGTGGAGTTCCGTATCATTTATTTTAAATGGAAATGTATATTTATTTGTACATCAAATAATACAAAAAAATATTTATTTTCAAAGTGAGATAAAATAGAGGTAAGTTAAAAAATCTAATTTCAATTTTTGGAAACCACATTACAAGAAAAATGTGGGTGTTGGCCCATTTTTATCCACAGAAAAATTTAGGGAAGTTAAGATAGTGAATGAAAAAATAAATATAATAAATAATTTTTATTTGATTTAGACGAAGTTAAACATATTTAACTACATGTCAATTAGAACCCGAACGTTTAATTCACGTTTTAATTAAGTATGATCTTAGTAATTACAATTCCTTAGCCAATTATTTCTCATTGCTGGTAACTCAGCCCGTAAACAATATACGAGGTGTGCATCAGTTAGTTGAGATTTGAATTTAAATTTTATGTTGTTCAAGGGTGAACACACTCCCCAAAAAAGTTAAATTCAAGCGACTTTTTATTTTTTATTGTATACTACACTTTTTAACAGAGACAACTTATTTTAGTCAGTTAGATTAAATCAATTTTCACCTGCCATGAGCCAGTTGATTAGTCCAAATCCTCGGCTGGTGACATGGCGTCCACGGGCATTTGCTTTGGGGACCACTCGGCTATTCACTTTTCAAACCGTAGCAATTCAACAAATTATGCAATTTACATATATCATTCTTATATCTGTGATCCGAGTTTTATAGTCCATATTGGTGTCTTAACGCACGTGGTGTATTTTCAGGGATCGTCCCGTGTTCGGGTCCTGTCCAGCTTGGTGTATGCCTTGATTTTTAAAGATATGTGTGTGTCAGTTGTTTGTGTATGTTATATTGTAAATATGGAAGGCTGAGGGGATCGCTGGGACATGAAAGAATCGCGATTGAGCTAAGAAAGAGGTTAACAACATGATTTGTGTGGAGTGTGGTGACGAATGGGTCTGAGACGTGGATAAACAGAGAGAGGGAACAAAGAAGGAGAGTGGTGAAGTAAAAAATAGACGAACGGGTTCAGGAATGAGGTGGTGTTGAAGAGGATAGGAAAGAAGAGGAGTCTGATGGAGATGATAAGGAAGAGATAAAGTTCTTGTTTGGGTCGCACACTAAGTAAGGAATCTTTAATGAAAATGATCATGGGGGTGAAGATAGAAGGAAAAATAATAAAAAGGGGGTGTGGATTGCTAACAGATATTAATAAAGGAGGAAGTTACAATGATATGAAAGAAAACACACAGGAAGGACTGAGGAAAATGGAGGATGTCAAGTTGATACCTGTCTCAGGACAAATTTGAGCTCCAGCCTCTCTATCACCGCTAAGCCATACTAGACAATTTATCCAAATATGATTCAGATACAGCTGATTTCCGTAATTATAATTATTCATCTCCTAAGTTTCGCCTTAAATATATACTTAATTATTCTCTTCCATACTAGAAGAGGATAAACTTTGTGTCCACATTCACGCCGTTTGTGGTTTCAACTCTGTTCTTTATTATTATTATTATTAGCACCACGTCTTGTAACATTATGATGTGTAATGTTACAATGGGACCACGCCCACTACGAACATTAATGGATGTGCCGCTTCAATTCTTACTACCCGCCCCAATAAAATCAATTAATCTTAGGATCCCTACAATAGTATTGTTCGCTGTTGTAGTTCA
>CABFOV010001976.1:0-11160 GCA_902141375.1 Timema poppense
AGAGTGGAAAACCATTTAGGAAAAACCACCCCCAGTTCACCCGACCGAGATTCGAACCTCGATCTCCCCGTCCTCAGAAGTCAGGCTCTACACGATAAGCGCGTTAGCCAACTACGCCACCGAGGCGGGTCAGGGATGGAAGGAGATGCGAGGTTAAGATCTGGGTTTTTTTGCAGATTTTATTATAAAAATATTGGTTTTTTTTAGCCAAAACAAATTAAATTGGGTTTTTTTTTCGGGTACGATGCCAAAATGAAATGTTTAATTAGTAGAAACTTTTAGTTTAATTTTAAGCTCATAGTAATATCAAAAGTTCTTGAGTATATTTTGTCACGGGTATTGTATAACATTTGACAAGAAACGTTTTTTTTTTAAAAAAGAGAAAAACTCCAGTTCAAATTCCGCAGTACAAATATTCAAGAATTTTTGGCCTTCTTCAGTGGTCAAATGGTCTAAGGCGTCACTATCGTGTTGGATTAGACTTCCAATGACGGGGAGATTGAGGTTTGAATCACGG
This sequence comes from Timema poppense, assembly GCA_902141375.1. Classification (NCBI taxonomy): domain Eukaryota; kingdom Metazoa; phylum Arthropoda; class Insecta; order Phasmatodea; family Timematidae; genus Timema; species Timema poppense. The sequence continues at coordinate 518 of CABFOV010001976.1, forward strand.
TCGGGCGTACTGAGGGTGGCTTTTCCAAAATTAAATTCAATCTTCCACATCCCTGACTCATCAGTATCACTAGAATATATGCGTATAGCCTGAATAGGTTGTAAAACGCGGTGCTAATAAAAAACCACTGATATAATATTTTATTTATATAAAAAAAATTAGAGCTATATTTTGTTATATTAATTGTAAAAAATATTATCCAATCGTGCATCCAGTTCACCTCCCACCTTAAGAGTAGGATACTACACATCAGCTAGGTCAGTAATCACGTCTGTCTAATGATCTGAGTATCCCGGGTTCTACTCTCCACAGAGGACAAAAAAAAACATATTCGATACAATTGGGATTTCCCTTCTTAGTGATGCACTAACCGCTTATGGACTGGCGGTTGTATTAGTTGTATGGCAAAGCTAAATGTTAAGTCTATTGTTGATATAATCACTGTGTTCATAGAGGTCAGTTAAATAGCATAAATCAATAATTATAGTTAAACTTTAATTACATTTACAATCTAAAAATATGCTTTTATATTTTTCATCGCATCTTGCTACCCTTTCGGATCACACGCGAATATACTTTATTTTAGCACCGTGTCCTACTGCCCGTTTGAGTTTTACGCTTACGTACTAACTACACTAGTGGTTTTAAGGATTAGGAATGTTATATTTATATAGAGTGTACCCGCATTTCCTAGAGTGAGAATGGAAAAACATTTTGTAAAAATAAAAACGCCCCTAGTACACCCGACCGAGATTCGAACCTCGATCTTCCCGTCATCGGCAGGTTAATCCACTGTGAGACTGATGCCTTGGACTATTCAGCCACTGAAGTGGGATGCATATGTACTAATTATGCTGATGTATTAAGCAGGAAGAAGGATTAACTTAGATAAATTGTACCCTCATTTTCGTGGCGAGAGTGTGTAAAACCACTTAGGGGGGGAAAAAATCAGTATACCCTATACAACCTACAAGGATTTGAACCCCGATATGCTAATTATCAAAATTCCAGTCTATGATGAGTGTGACTCCTTAGAATTATTAAATTATTAAATTATTAAATACTTCTGCACAATCATTACGAGTCAAAGTCGATTAGTGTAGCAATACAAATATTTCCTTTGTATATACCTTCCTTTTATAACGATGAAAGCAATTTATTTTTATAGAGGGTTGTTTGAGAAATATATTAAAAAGAATTTATTCGAATTATAAACGCATCATCAACCTCTATCCTTCAATATTCTTATCCCCCTATGTTTGGATAAAATAAATTATACAAACAAGTTGAAATGGCGGTAATACGATTGCTTTGAGTGAAATATGATTGGTGCACACGCTACCGATATTGATTTTATATTAGGCGAACAAAATCAACATGGTAGAGTTTAGAACGATTTCGAGAAAAGAAAACTAAGGAAGAGGGGAGGGATAAAAAAAAATATAGCATTAATCATACTGTTAAATGAGGTTGGTTGAGAAAAATTCGTAAGATGGTTCAGAAAGGTTATTTTGAACTTTGAAGTCCTTATTAAAAGAAGGAAATATGTTTTTGTTAAAATTATAGTAAGCACCTTTGGTTCAGGTTTTTCGTTAGTTATAGGATGGTCGGTTACCATTAACAGTCTGTACATACACTACATTTTATGTTGAAAGTTTATTTCTACTTTTATATTTACCTTAATGCCCATTTGAGCTATACGTATTATTATTACTCAAATGAGGTGTGGTTTATAGGAAAAGTACAAGAATATTCTTAGAGGAATAGTAGCTAACTATTTAAGTAAAACTACTTTATTGTGTACCTTTGGGATTAGAATTGTTTTATTATCACATACAAAATTAACTTTTGAGCGATGGTTAACAATTTCAAGACAAGAGTCAATCATACAATGAAAGTTAATAAACTAAATACATGTTAGAAAAAACACTAAAAGTATCGTACACAGTGAGGCCAACTGACAAACACAATAATACTCTTTTCTGAGTTAGGCGCTAGTATACAACTTATTAAACAAGAATCGCAAACCTTTCGCTACCAGTACACCAGAAGATTGGTATGAAGATGAAGATTGGTCATATTTTTGTTGAGTGGTTAATTTTCCTATACAGAATAAGCGTTTTAGAATTTTGATAGTATGGACTTTACAAATACCAAAATAAGTTTTTGGGTCGAAATTGATATTTTATTATTATTACTATTTATATGTATTTATTATATGAATAGTAAAATTATAACTGAAGTTCATAATTATATGTTAAGTTAAAATATATCATCTTGCTTTCTTAATTATGTATTTACTCTATTGCATTAAAAACTTGAAAGTTCAATGTCGTATTTACAAAAGTACACCACCTATCCCTATCGTGAGTTAGTTCTATCCAGTCCACCTCATTACACCCTATCTCTTTCATTTCCATTCTAATATTATCCTCTCATCTGCGTCGAGGTCTCCCCCATTGTGTTTACCAATCAGTACCCTGAGCACAGTTCTGATTCTTACATTCATCATGCATGTCATGTCCACCGTAATTTGCGAGATCTGGCCATCATTAAAAATATATTGTGATGAGTACAGGGTATGTAACTAATTATTATTTAGCCCACACTACACAGTATCTTTATTCCTTTTCAGACTAAACATCTTCTGAATCACCTTGTTTTATAACAGACTACATTTATTTTAGTCGTGTGAAGTATGATACCATGCTTCACACCTATATAGAACAACTGGTAAAACTATTTTGTTTGATATATTCTGAGTTTTATATTCCATAAAAGCATGCTACAGGCTACTAAATTACTGGCCTAGTAGTAGCATACATTTTCCTACTGTATTCTATTCATTATTTCCACTCTAATATCGTTATTACTGGTTAAAGCTGTTCCTAAATGTTTAAACTAATTAACAATGTATTATTATTTTCTTACCACTCTAAAAAGATTTAGTCCACAAACACCTTTGTATAAGAGATCTTCTCCCCCAAAAACTAATCTCCCTTACTCCCTTACCTCCAGTTTAAACCTTATTAAGGTAAACAATACATCATAATCTAATCAACGCATCGTGTAAAGGTTTTACGTATTTTACTTTAAAATACCATTCAGAGAAATGAAACTATTTTATTATGTATTTAAAAATTCAAACAAATTAAAAAACATTTAGTTTAAAATAAAAACAATATCAAACAGATATAAATTATTTCTTGTAAAATGAAGTTTATAGAAAATCATACCTCAAAACAAATTCTGGCTAAAGGATAAATTTTGTGTATAGTTTCCCGGTTAATTGGTCATGAGATAAACCATTAATCGGTGGCGCGTATTCCTACTAACGTAGGTGACCTGGGTCCTGAAGAGATAAACATTTATCAATGTTAAACTGTGTATTATGAGAAGGAACTGTGTTTATAAAAAGTATCATTAAAAATATAGGCATTAATTTAGATTTTATAAAATTACGTAGTATAAAAAGTAATAGAATAAAAAACTCCATCGTGTGAGCCTGCAACTAAGCTATACCGACCGAACGGCCGCTACCATTATCAATGATGGTGCAAACATTTATGGAGATTGGGTGTCATGTGGTCAACATAATGAAACTTTCAGCCCTTAATCTCAGTTTTCGAGACCAAACCTATTACTTATTTATTCCTGTAGTTCCTATTTGGTCTTCACGAGGCTGAGTTGATCCCGTTGCAGACCCACAGCTTTACATAAAAATTCCGGAACACCGGGGATTGAACTAGAGACCTTTGAATATGTATCCAGGAATTTGGACCACTAGAACACAGAGAAAGTCAAATATTAATAATATACCAATATTTATAATATTTATATTAATAATATATATGTATAATATTTGTATTAATAATATATATTTATAATATTTATATTAATATAATATCAATATTTAATATTTATTTTCAAATGCAGTCATGGTTTCGTGGGTATTATCTACGTCATATCGTTGAATACGTGTCCTGAACGTTAGTCTCGTATGATATGGTTTGTCAGTGTCTGATTTGTCCACCTCTATTATGTTACATCTATTTTCTCTAATTATTTTACTTTTTAGATTAATTTTGTAGCATATTCATGGCATGCTTAATATATTTTTTGTCCTGCTTTAAAAAAAATACAGTTGCTATGATTATACTCTACTAATCTAGCTAGAATAATATTACCAGAAATGTTGAAACCAAATTTAAAATACCATTGTAAATACAACAGCATACCTAGATTTTATATTCAAAGATATAAAACATATAATCACAACTTAGAAAGGGTATTCATGTTTTTGAAAAACCAAAAATAATCCCTGGCTAACAGTTTTTTGCTGTACCATAGTAATTTTCTTCATGGTGAAAATACATTTTTTTCCGCAAAAGAAGAGAACCTAGTAAGTTTTTATGGTTATGAAAAAAGCAGCACTTTAAAGCTTGTGTTCTTGTATGTGAGTGTGGGAATGTATGAGTATGTAATGTACCGTATCTTTTTACTTGAAGCATGCTTGTAGCCTCACCACAGAGACGAATATACAAGAAAATCTCGCATATAGTAAGATTTCAACTTCAATAGGACATGTTACCTGCATTTTCTTCTTCTTGTGGAGAATATAAAGTGTAAGAAACAGTGGACGTGATATCTCCTTTCCACACGAGTGCTTCCTTAAAAACGTCGCTGACAAGGAAAGAGGTAAGGGGTGGATTTTAAGGAAGATGAACAAAAGGAAAAGGAGTTTAGAGGGGGACAAAGGCAAAAGGGTGAAAGACCAGTCGACGAGGATGGCTTAGTAATTATACGTCTTATAGAGCTAGAACGTTGGGGATCCTTCAACCCTAACGAAAGAAAAGGGGAAGAAATGTGTGTGTGTGGGAGGCTGAAGAAAGGGGAAGGGGAGTCAGAAAAGGGGGTCACTATATATCCATGCTCTTGGTGAAAGAAAACGGGCGACGTCGTAAAACAAAAACTCATCCGAGTGTAACTTTGTTCGATGGAACTCAATGAAGTGAGTCACTAAAAGAGGTTCACTTTACTTTCAAGAACACCCTGATAGACTATTGACAATAATATCGGTAGAGGAAAAAAAAATCGATATTAATAAAAGTTTAAACTAAAAACATTAGGTAAAGTTAAAGTTTATAACTAAATTCTATTATTAATTCACCGTAGTATTAAAAAAGTAAACAAGCAAATAAACAACTACAGTAGTCCCATGGCTTCTTTGGTGCTGACTGACAGTTAACAGCTGACAGCTGACGGCTTTGAAAAGTTACCAGACCAAATTACGTATCCCAACGCCGAACCATATGATCTGCAAAAACATGTGTTTAGCAGCTGTCATTTCTGAGAGTCAAAATGTAGTTATATACCTAAATGTTGACTGTCATAAGTCAGCTATGAGCTGTCAGTCAGCACCAAAGAAGCCATCGGGTTACTGTAGCTGGCGAAACAGTTCTTTTTACGAGGAATCTATTAAGTAGCGGCGGCCGGGGTTCAATCCTCGGTGCCGGCACAGATTTATCTGATTACCAAACCCTTCCTTCACCTCTGACAAGACATCTTGTGAATGTGGGGAATGCCAGGCCTCCACCGTGGTTTGGATTCCACGTTAAACTGTAGGTCCTCCATTTCATCTCACAATCACCCTACCATTACACATTAGCGTAAGTGCGTATAATCCGAACGGGTAGTAAGACGCGGTGCTAATAATAACAATAATAATAATAATAATAATATAAAGTAGAGTTTTTATTTTTAGTACATAAAATAAACCACAGGGTAGCCAAATCTTGAATTATTATGTTTAAATACTAGCCCTCTATTGGTTTAAATTGTGATAAAATACTCGAAAGTAGGCTGACTAATGCACATTGTCAAAATAGAGGTATAATCTGAACTTTTTTTAAAAGTTGACATTTCTTGCCTGTTAGTGCTAATAAAAGGAAAAAAGTGTGTCACAGCATAAATAATTGGTTATTAAAGGGTTGTAATTATATCCAATCTAAAGTATTTTACCATTATTTCGACGCATTTAACTCGTTTTTCCCCTTTTTACCCATTTTACCATATTTGCACTTTTGGCACCATTTAAATCATTTTAAACTTTTTACCCTTTTAACTAAAGAATTAAACTTTTTAACCTTTTTCTCACTAATTACTTTTTTAATTTTTATCCTTTTATACCATTTCCCCCACTAATCGCCTTTTTACTTGTTATCCTTTTTACATTCTTTACCCTTTCCACTCCGTCTAATATTTTTACCGCGTTAACCTTTTGCCTCATTAATCTTTTACTTTTTCTTTACCTTTCTACCCTCTTTGTGGCTTTAAGCCTTTATACCTTCTTAATGATTTACTTTTTGTCATACTTACAATTTTGCTCTTTTTGTTTTATTGCTTTTTTTGATTAAATTTACTTTCTAGCATATTTAACCTTTACCATTTTTACTTCCTACCCTTGTTACCCTCTACCCTTTCAAATTATACATTGTATACCCTACACCATTTATACCCAATCTTTCTACCTCGTTTACGCTTTTTACTCCGTTAACGTTTAAACCCTTTTTCCATTTTTTCCTCTTTTGGCTTTTCTGCGGCTCTTCAAAAAATTTATTTGACCCCTTTTAAACTGTTTGCCCTTATATTTCTGTATGATTTACTTCTTACCCTTTTTACCATATTTGCTCAAGTGTGGCCTTTTTGTCCTTTTAAATGTTTAGGATGTTTTTGCAATTTTTGCCATTTTCAATTATTTTACTGTTCTCAAGTTAAGAATTCAAAAAAGTGCAGTTCAACGATATTTCAAGGTTTGTCATATTTGGGTTTTTAATATCTCAGCTAATCGATCAGACTTTTAGAAAGATAATATATATAGGCCTATCCTATATAATTGAAACAAGCGTCTCATCGTAACAAGGTGGACTCGTACCGCCTCCTGAACCAATGCATGTTTTATACTTTACATGTATTTAGATGACACCACTCACACCGGTGTGGTGCGCCACCGCGCCTCGGCACAAAACGGCGGCAAGGATTCGTCGGAAAAAATAAAACATGCGGTGTTGTGTAGTCACGTGATATAGTGTCGCGCTGCAGTGGGAGTCACATTTGGCAAGGAAAAAATTAAATTGAGAAAAGTAATTTTTTTATCATATTAAAACAGTAATCAATAAAACAAACTTTAATATAAGATAGTGCATGTATCTCAAATGCATTGCGATGGAAGAAGAATTCAAAACACTGTGCAACTCTTATTTTATTTAAGTTATTTATCGTGCACTTTATGAATCTATATATCAATGCTCGAAAATTTCTATGAGGGATAGTGAAAGGGCCTACCAATTTTTTCATGGACGTTTTTTTTTCACATATCTTCCCGTGTTCATTTACATGCGACAATTGACGTGGAACCGATGGATTTACTTCCACTCCGTAGAAAGTTGTGCCACGGATTTATATAGCTTAAGAAAAACTCCGTCGACTTTGGCCGTATTTGAACTTACGAACAGTGAGTGCTGAGTTGAGCACTTTACCCAAAGACCACCTAAGTTGACTGCACAGCTCTTAAAAGACCGTATAAAGGCTGATTAACCGGAATATCAAATACGTTGATACGCTCAAATCAGACAGCGTATCGTAGTGCAGTGTTTTGCATTATTCACGTAACAGCAATGCAATTAAGCTATGTGTACTGATTTTTAAAATTTATTATATTACACATTTTAATGTATAAAATATAATTATTTTTGCATATCATAAAATAATTTTACTGGTCTTAATTCCACTGCTAAACCACTTCAGTGGCCGCATGGCCTAAGGTGCTACTCCCACAGTATACTTGACCGTTGACGATGGGAAGGTTGAGGTTAGAACCTCGATCGGGTGTACTGAGGCTGCTTTTTTCCAAAATTATTTTCCTCTCTTCCTACTTTATGCAAATGTGGGTACATTTTTCTGAATCGTTCCTTCTTACCCTTTAGCTCAGTACTATTGTAAATATGCAGGCAGCGTTAACAGGAGAAGTGGTGCAAAATGAAGGACGTCTGGGAGCAGTTTAAGGAGGAAGGGAACGCGAGAAATGTATATTGTATTGTTTGCACTTTTTACAGCAAAAAAAACAACATTTGGTCAATAAATAATGGTTCTTTTATAAATATAGAGTTTTGATTTTTCATCTGATGATATCAACAGTTATTGAATATTTGTCATGAGAGTTGTGGTTTTTAGAAGAGAAAAATTTTAATTAAAAGAAAAAGTAATCATTAAATTCTGGGACACCCTTGACAAATATTCAACAACTGTTGCAATCACCGTGGGAAGAAACATAAACTCTAGGTTTCTAATAGAAAAATAGTTGCTTAGATTTGGAGAAACAGAGTCTTGCTATAGAAATTGCAAACACATATACCTTTTCTCGTGTGATATAAGTATAATTTACAAACAGTAAAAAAAAAAACTATCCTATAAACGCTCACATTTTTAAAATAAATATAAAGTAATATTAGCTCAACCCATGAAAACTTATTAAAACCAACTCATCGTTCAGATGCACGAAACTCTTACAATCTCCGGACTACTGGGTATTTGTATGTTAAGAACAACCTCTCTGGGCTTACTTGGTTGTCATAGCAACTTGACACAGTATGACCTACACTGGTAGTTGGACACCAACAATACTTAGGGGGAACATAAATTAAATTACACATAAGTAAACACTTCAATATTAATACGATAAATGTATGAGGATGCAGATGAAAAAAAAAAATTATATCATTTGTTGGATCATTCATGTGGTCTTAGGTTTAAACACCACCGGCCAGTGGAGCTCCAATGGCAGGTCACAGTTCTAAAGTAGTACAAATATACTTGAAATAGAAAAATATAAATATATGTAAAAAATATATTAAATTTTAAATCTGGAAAGTATATTAATTTATCAATGTGATTAGAAACTTGTTTAAAAAAACTTAAATGAAAATAATAAAAATATTTTCAAGTGAACCAAAATTTAATTTGCTCGTACTAATTATGATTATTATTAAAATAAAAATTCTGAAATAAATTAATTAATTAAAGCTTAACAATAGTTGAAGTCATAACAAAAAAACTTTACAAAGTGAGATGATTTAAAAATATAGACTTGTTAATATCAATATGCAGGAAAAATAGTTTTGATGGTGGTATTTCATATCTCGTAGAATAGTTAGAGTAAAATATTTTCTTGGATTGCTTGTAATGGGGAGGGATGCAGCTAAGATAAAAATAGAACCAGGTCACCCATTGATTCGATCTTCTGTTGAAAAAATCCTGTAGAAAATGATTTAAAAATGAAACTCTTCATAATACAATTAATACCTGATAAATCTCTTCACAGATATTCCCAGTCCTAGTTGAGATCCAGGGCTAACTGTTGACACATAACTTTCAACTTAAATACCATTTTGATAATATTCATTCGTGTGGTAAAATCAATAACTGTGGATTCACGAGATATTTAAAATGACGTCAAGATAAGGAGTCTCGATCAAAAATCTAATTGGGCTTGTTCACTTCTGCCAGGGAGCTCAAAAGTTGAAGAGGTGAACTATTACAAATAAAAACCTTTCCCGAAAATGTAGATTTAAATTATTATTATTATTATTTATCACCGCGTCTTACTACCCGTTCGGGTTATACGCTTTAAGTACTAATTACGCTAATGGATTAGGAATTGGGAAGGTGGAATTAGAGTAAGTTAACCCGCATTTGCGTGGAGGGAGAGTGGAAAACTATTTATGAAAAACCACCTCCAGTTCACCCGACCGAGATTAGAACCTCGATCTCCCCGTCCTCAGCAATCGAGCTCAACCCGACTAGCGCGTTAGCCAACTACCCCACCGAGGCGGGTTAGATTTAAATTGATGATATTAAAATGGTGAGGTAAGAAATAATACTGAAAAAGCGAAAACAGATTGAGAATATAATAGAATCGTTTTAAGATATCAACTTTTTTTTAAACTTTACACATCAAGGAAATCAAAGCTCTTGGCGTTTAAATGTCAACAAGATTCCCTTTCTCTTGTTTGGCATATATCTTCTCTCTCCCACACTATTTTTCCTAGCTTCTACAAAGTACTAATGGCGCCAGTTTTAACACAACAAAGACAATGACCTCCATTCGTGAAACACTGTTTATAATTATTGTCTATCTCAACGAAAAATTAAAGGATTAATTAATCCACACTGTTAATTGTTCAATACTCGTATATTTCTTCCCATTGTTTATTTATATATTTCAATCCCCTCTTAGACTCGTATAACTTTCAAATACCGTGTTTGTTTCTATAAAATAAACGCTATGGAAATAAGACATTCTTAACTCCAAGTTCCATGTACTCGTGTATAAATAATATTTATACTTATAAATACAAGAAGGTTATTATTATTATTATTATTATTATTATTATTAGCACCGCGTCTTACTACCAGTTCGGGTTACACGCACTTACGCTAATGTGTAATGGTAGGGTGATTGTGAGATGAAATGGAGGACCTACAGTTTAACGTGGAATCCGAACCACGGTGGAGGCCTGGCATTCCCCACATTCACAAGATGTCTTGTCAGAGGTGAAGGAAGGGTTTGGTAATCAGATAAATCT
>CABFOV010001976.1:11514-29730 GCA_902141375.1 Timema poppense
GGGGGGGGGGGGTAGAAGAAAGGGGTGGCCGTTTGTCGCGAACTTACATCTCGACATCACTCACTCAAACTCTTCACTCCGATACAGTTAGAAAGCAAGAAGAGTTGTCAAATTATGAATCAACAAGTGATTGTTTCTTTGGGTTAGTGGTTAGCACACCTGGTACAAAGGTGGCAGATCATAGTTTATTCCCGACACTTTGTAATAGTATTTGAGCTTCCCCCTTCTTATCTTATTACTTTTTTCTCAACCTCTCAGGGAGCATTGTGATCGTCAAGGAAAATCGAATTCGAGATTTTGATAAGTGACGATTTTTCATGCATGACTCTCTGACACTATTTTTTTTGCAATATTGTCTTTCTGTCTGTTCATCTGCCTGTATCTTGGCTTAGGGACATCACCATTTTAAAGATCGGGCTACAGCTTGTGATATTAAGTTTCCATAAGGTTCCCCAGAGGGTGTTTCGGTATTAGATATATAATCCTAAAATTAAGGGTAGTTTACTGAAGGGTAAAAAAAAGACATACTATATTTTCTCAAATGCTGTTCTAACGATTATTTTGATTAATATTCGTGTCTATACACCGCTTAAAATCTCAAATAAAATTGCTACTCTTCTTTTCCCATGAAAATTACTTTTATAGTAGGGCTACTTTACTTGAGCAGAAATTTCCAATTTTTATCTCCATGGCTATTATCATAGTCTATTAAAATGTATTAAAAAATTAAAATCTCTTAATTGAATATATTTTTATAAAATAAATATTTTCTGTGCGATAATCAAATACAGGCTTACATAGTTTTATGTAGATATTTGATAACTGAAATTAATTGTTATATTCTTTGATGGACAGAGATATTCCTCTATCTTAATGTTTGTATAACAGTATATATTATTTAATTTATGTTCTTTGTTGGAGTATTTCTGCAACAATGTACATTATTTTGTTTCACAAATCTTAAATAGTTTTTAGTAAATATCTCTATTTTAAGATAAAAGATAGTTCATGTGGTTAAACGTGGCATTTATCTTTCTCTTTTGATAACACCGGTTTGGGCTATCCGCATATTAATTATTAATTACTCTTATAAAGTAGGAATGAGTAAGATAGAGTTGAGATACATTGTAGATATATTTACGTTGAGGGAGAGAAGGAACAATATAGTTAATATCTTTCAATAAACCCTGCCAAGGAAATAAAACTCACCTCCCCATCATCAAAAAATCAGCCAAGGTAAGCCTGTTAAATACACCTCGTACCCATCAATGCGAGTCTCTCAATCTCTCAAGCCATTAAGTAGACGAGAACCAGCATCCAAACCAGCCCCAACAAACCCAACTACTAGACTAAATCCTAAGTTTTCGATAGCTATTAAATTTTAAACTGAGGATCATTAAAGTAAATTTTCTTAACACTGGATTTATCCTCACTTGACAGACAAATCTTTAGTAGTACTCAACCCGAAGGTTGGTTGAATCCTCAACAGTTATACCTTCATCTTTAAATCCTAGGCAGTACTGAAGAGACGTACTAGGGAAATGAGGAGTGAAGTAATTTCCCATTTTTTTTCCTCACTGAGCCAGAAAGTAATATTGCACATATCAGTATTCCCCCACAGAATTGCAACCACCAAGTGACCCTACAAGTGACACCTTCACTCCATTCATCATAGGGACTGATTTTATATTGAACGTTATTACTAGTATCGTAGCGCCACGCTGTTTTGCAGCATTTGATATGATAAGAAGCAAACAATAGAATGTTATTCTCAACAGTGGAGCGTGTCGTGCCCAAATGGGCGATCAGCTGAAACATATGGAGTCACGTGGTGCAGTGCCGAGCTTCATTGAGAGCTGACCTTAACTTGTTTAAACTTTAACTGTTGCCTTCCCATCAATCAGTAGAGTACTCATTGACCAGGTGTCAACTACAGTCTATTCCTATGTGACCTACCTAGAGTAGAGTTCATGTTTGATTGGCCAAATGAGGAATAAGCAGGGGATAACATACACATGTAGTTTTAATAAGCTCTGCTTACCCTGCCATCCCTTCACGACACGTCATACAATCTATTTTCCTCTACCCTAGCCCATTAGAATTTAATTATATGTAAACTTCAAATAGTTAGTAAATGTAATAAAGCATAGACCAATATTTTATTTTGTACAAATCACGATACTATAAAGCCACATGACCGACTGACTCACTCACTGGCATTAATATTTACCCCCTTACAGATGAGCTAGAAACTGGAAATTTTGCAAACTTATAGCTTCTAGCCTGTAACCGACGAGAAAATTCCAAAAAGTAAAAAAAATAAAATAATAATAATAATCCCCGAAAAAAATTCATAATGGTGGAGCAACTTTAAAGTCAGTGTGTACCTTTCTTTGGAGGCCTCTTGTGGCTAAATGGTAAGAACTATCAAAAAACGGATTGCACCAGAGATAATTTTTTGTTTTTAGGTAAATTTTGCCCATTTTACACACATTTTTTAATTTTAGGATACACATATGGGACCGCTAAAATCATAAACTTGTAAAAATAAATAGACGTTTAAAACAACGCTGGAATTACTATAGCTTACAATTATTGGGGGTTTGGGAGCGTAGCCCACAACGAGCAAAGCGAGTTGCTTACCATACAACCAGGCTAACCGTGTTTAACGAAATTAATATGGTTTAACAATGGTAAACGAATGGAAACTCTACTGTGGAGAGAGAATGGAAAACCATCCATGAAATAACACCCTCAGTGCACCCAGAACAGAGCCTTGACCTTTCCATCACTGCAAAATAAATAAAAAATGAGCATGATGTTTAGTTCACTTGCTCATCCAGCATCTATAAAAAAATTAAAATACATAATTTTTTCCCCATGTCATTTTTTGGTTGATAAAACATTTTTCAAAGTCGCTTAGGTAAAACATGCAAAATCAGCATTATTAAAAAATATGGTTAAATAATGAAAGCTTAAAAAGGGCAGGATTAACTCCCATATATCGGAGTTAAAAAAAATGTGGTTGTCAATTCGAAAGAGTGTTGGCCTCAAGCTTCTTAAATTAGACTTTCCTCCTTCGGTTTACCCCTCCTTTCCACCTCTTCTTCGGTCTTGCAGGTCTCACAGCTTATTTGGTCCACGCTACCCCATTTTCCCCTTTACCTCCCTGAGTACCACCGGGGACTTGGAAAACCCCAACTACCCTTTGCCAAAATCCTCTTACAGCCACTCCTTTGATTTAGTATGACAGCGACGTAAGTCTCCACAATATTCTTGTTAAATAGATATTTCTATGAGAATTTTGTTCTATCTTAGCTAAAATATATTTTCTTGCAAATATTATTAATAGGTTAAAGATAAATAACGTTATATTTATAAGAAATGCACCCACAATTGCATGAAAGAAACGAGTAAATTATTTTCGGAAAAAAACTCCTTTGACTCAGCTGGGATTTGAGCCTAGAATTTCCAGATACCGGCAAACTAGACTAGTTAAGAGTAATATATTAAATGTGTATAGGCCTATAATTATATAAATATACACACTTATATACTATATAATTTGTATGTATATAATATATATACATATAAATGTATGTGAATATGTATGTATATGTACATATACATGTTAACATGATATATACTTACTTACTGTATGGCATTAGGAACTCTAAAGCTCATTGTAGCAATTAAAAAAGTACGCCACCTATCCCTCTCTTTAGATAATTACAACAGTCCACTTCATTACAATCTATCTCTATCTTGAGCTAGTTCTAGTCCACTTCATTACACACTGTCGCTATCTTGAGTTAGTTCTATCCATCCATCGCATTATATCGTATCTCTTTCAGGTTCATTCTAATGTTATCCTCCCATCTGCGTCTTCCCATTTAAAATCCTTAACCAGGTTCTAAATTCTTCCACTCTCGCTGCATATCCACCCACCGTAATCTACGATATTTAACTATCATAACCATGTTTTCTGATGAGTACAGGGTATGTAACTCATAAATATATATATATATATATATATATATATATATATATATAATATAGCATATATATATATTTAGTGGTCAACTAATCCCCAATTTAATTTTAACTTTGGTTATTCCGTAGAGTCGGGCATTTTTTAAGTCCTGAGACTGGATATAAATATATTTCTAGAGGTCCAGGTTCATCTTCTTACAAGTGTGGGTGGTGACATTTACATATTAAACAAAAGGTTGTACTAATATTATCACGAAAATTTCAAACTGACCTAACCTAGTACACACAAACTATTAACAGACTTACATACACAAGTGCCAGAAATTGTATTACCTAGTGACCCGCCTCGGTGGCGTAGTTAGCTAACGCGCTAGTTCCGTCTTGAGCCAGACTGCCGAGAACGGGGAGATCAAGGTTCGAATCTCGGTCGGGTGAACTGGGGGGGATTTTTCCTATATGGTTTTCCACTCTCCCTCCACGCAAATGCGGGTTCAGTTCTTTTAAATTCAACTCTCCCAATTCCTAATCCATTAGCGTAATTAGTACTTAAGCGTATAAACCGAAAGGGTAGTAAGACGCTGTGCTAAATAAAATAAAATCTTTTGAGACGCAGCAAAAAAAAAGTTCACAGAAAAATGTGTATATTCTAGTTTGTTTCCCATTCTTCACTTTTCTGTGAAACAAACTCTTTGTACAGGGTTGAAGCGGACGAAATGGCGTAGTTATGCGAATGATTACTATTCGTCGGAAGAGAGGTATTCCTTTTTTCCCTCCTATTTTTTTATATAAAAAAAGAAGGAAAATAAAATCAAACCTAATTAATCATCGGTGTATTGGAATAATAGCTCCTATATCACGGGAGAGAGAAGCGTGCTCTGTTGGGGTTGATATAAAGCTCTAACTAACCGCCACAAAGCGGGGTGAAGCGTGCCCATTTGACTGGAGAACGGGGCTGGAAAAAGAGAGGTAGTGTGAGATCATACACCGTACTCACCGTCCGCGACGCTCTGATGGAGCTCAGGGCAAATACCACCTTGTTTTTTTTTTAGTCGTTATTTATTTATTTATACTCTGCATCTTACTACCCGTCCGGGTTATCCAATTTGACCAAACTATTTAAGCATGCTTAAGTAGCCACGTGGTATAGTGGTTAGTGCACCTGGACACCTACTAAGGGATCCCTCATTCGATTCCTCTGCTGGTGACTTTAATATTTTTGTCGAAAGGGGAATTATCCCAAAGGTCACAAGGGTCAGGTTACTAGGCTTAAATTAGGTTAAGATTATTATTATTATTATTATTAGCAACGCGTCTTACTACCCGTTAGGGTTATACGCACTTACGCAAATGTGTAATGGTAGGGTGATTGTGAGATGAAATGGTGGACCTACAGTTTAACGTGGGATTCGAACCACGGTGGAGGCCTGGAATTTCACACATTCACAAGTTGTGATTAATACACGTCTTGTCAGAGGTGAAGTAAGGATTTGGCAATTAGATAAATCTATGCCGGGACTGAGGATTGAACCCCGGACCCCGAGAAAAGAAGTTTGACACCTTACGCCTAGACCTCCAGGTCACCAATTAGGTTAAGAGTATCTACTGGTTTCACGTCCTAATACTATCACCATCACATAATCTCATCGTGACATAGAAAGAGCCTCCACGGAAAGGATGTATGATTAGTACATTCAGACGTCACCTGGGCAACGGTACATTAGTTACAGCTAAACTTTCCACAAACCCGGCTATGTATCCCACCCACGCGCACATATATACATTGAATTAGGGTATTTACACACGGGGCCACCATAGTTGCACCCCCACTTAGTTTGGTGGCGCTGCCCCTGGGAAGAGTGAATGCTTTTGTTACGCCACCAGCAACCATCCACCAGCCAGTCTCAAAATTGAGTTGGAAGAGGCAAAAAGAAAATTATTGGCTATCAAATGAAAGGGCTCATTATTAAATTATACAAAATAATTGTTTAATTTGTTTGAAATTCAATATATTCATAAATTTTACAGTATATCAAAATTACTTTGTTTAAAATTCAATTGTGGAGGTTAATGTGCAGTTTGAATTAGATAATAAAGAAAGTAAAGAAAAAATCATGCATAGGTCTACTTACTATATTCATTTAACTCAGCTTAAGTGGCGTCTGCTTTGTTAATAAGCATTTCAATAAGTTCCAACCCACTTTTCTTCTTCAAATCTCTGTCTGAATATTCGTTTGCATTCATATCCCAAATAGCAATCCTTGATTGAACTTCCGATATTAACCTTTTTGTGTTAAAGCTACTTGTTTCGGCACTCATTTTGAAAAATACGGACACACACACATGTTTGGTAGCACTCAACAATCGCGTCTTTTGCGAAGACCTTCGTACCAGACATTGAAATGACATGGTGGCCAGCCTGGCCACTCGAAAAATCGCGTCTTCCCGCCCCCATTATTGGGCGTTTTCACATTTACCGACACGACACCGACACCGACACCGACACCGACACCGATGCCGGTGGTCACAAAGTCTCAGGTTAACTTATGGAATACTTTCACAGTCATCGACGTGTCGCCATCGTGTCGTTGTCGGCGAAGTGTCGTCGCCCCAGTAGAGCCGGTCGGCCGACAGTTTGCCACACAACTTTATGTTTACTACGTGTGCGTACACATTTTTTTTGTTAACTAGGCGTATATCTATTAATAATAAAATGCTATGGCCAATATTAAGTATGATGAGTTAACTTTAGTAGAGCTTATATGTGCCCTCTAAATATCTTACTTTTATAACTGGGTGCATCCAAAACTATCTTTTATGCGCAAGCTTTCGTATCTTGCATCTTAAATATGACAAATGAAGCAAATATAATTTGTTGACTGCAGCCATTTTTGACTACTATTAAGGAATAGAAAAGAAGTGGTGGTACCAGGAGCGGGTTTAAACAAAACAGGAGAGTCGCATATCCTCGCCCGTCATTAAAATGTGTCCTCGTGTAGTCGTGCCGGTGTTGGTGTCGGTAAATGTGAAAACTCCCACTCTGGCAGCACCTCCGACAGTGCTGCCACCACCTCATGTGAAAAGGTCCATATCATGTAATGTGAACATGTGGTAGCTTGGCCATGGTGGCTCCGTGTGTAATGACCCTAAGGCTGAAGAAGGTGGAATTTAGATTAAACTAGTGGAACATGCTGTGTGTCTGTAATTATCAGTACGATCGGTTTCTTTATATGTAAAGGGACACTAATTTCTATTGGCGGTTAAATATTGAAAGTATTTTGTTAAATTTAGACGACCCTCTTTCCCAATTGGTTCCGGATATAGGTCTGAGGGTGGGTGAGGGGGGTGAATGGGGATGTTATAAGTCCAGAGCACGTGGGTACCCCCCCACCCGAATGGCGACACTCTAGCCCTGTGGTTCCGGATATATATACACATGAGGAGGCTAGGGGTATGAAGGTGGGGTTTGTGTTTCAGGTTAAGTAGTGTAAGTAATTAAAATTATCCTGTATGTTGACCAAACATCTGAGTTATGCCCATGTGAAATCTCAGCTCTATCTATATAGTGGTTTTTCAGATAAGGAGAATCTTCTGGGCGAGGCTACGAGTACCCCCATAAGGGCGACACCCTGACCCCAGTCGTTTAGTAGATACGCATGGAGTGGACACTCTTATAGGACTAGCTGATCCAGTAAACTAGTTTGGAGAACTATCGCTAGGAGCAGCTTACAGAGGAATGCGCATGCGTGGACGTGAAGTCCATAGAAAAGGAAGTGTGAAGTCTATGTAAAGTTTGCGATTACTGTATTGTTAGTGATTTGTCATTAAGTTCAGCTCGATTTTCTATATTTTATATTTTATAATGTAGTTTATTTATAAAATAGTGGATTTAGCTATATATATTGAATTTTATATAAGAATTTATTAAGAACAGCTGACCTGGTGGTCTAGGGGTAAGGTGTCAGACTTCTGTGTTGGAGGTCCGAGGTTCAATCCTCGGTTCTGGCACAGATATATCTGATTGCCTAACCCTTCCTTCACCTCTGACAAGACGTGTATTAATCACAGCTTGTGAATGTGTGGAATTCCAGGCCTCCACCATGGTTTGGATCCCACGTTAAACTGTAGGTCCTCCATTTCATCTCACAATCACCCTACCATTACACGTTAGCGTAAGTACGTATAACACGAATGGGTAGTAAGACTCGGTGCTAAAAATAATAATGCTAATAATAATATTAATTAATAGCACTCAGCAATAGAAATTGCTTTGTGCTCCAAGTTTAACGTCCTGTTTCTAATCTTTTAGTTCGCGGCACTATCGCCGCGAGCGCTAGCGATGTGGTTCTACTTGCCAACATTGCGGTGGGCGTTTCTTTATTTATCCCTTTTCTATGGTAGATACGTATGGAAGTGTTAGGAGGTGAGGGTGGAATTGGTGAATTGAGTTAAGTGGTATAAGTAATTTTAGTCATCCTGCATGTCAACCGAACGTCTAAGTTATGTCCAAGTGAAATATCAGCTCAATCGGTGAAGTGGTTTTTGAGTGAAAGGGTAATATGGATTTGTAGTATGTGATACAATGGCAGAGGGATTACTTAATAGTATAGTAGTAGTTATGGTGTAATACCAGCTGACCTTTACACGAATCATTTTCCTATATTCTCTCCACATGCTACATTAGTTACACTTTTCTCAGAAGTTATTCAACATTTTCATTTTAAAAAATACGCGCCTCGGTGGCGCAGTTGGCTAACGCGTTAGTCGTGTTGAGCTCGACTGCTGAGGACGGGGAGATCGAGGTTCGAATCTCGGTCGGGTGAACTGGGGGTGGTTTTGCCTAAATGATTTTCCACTCCCCATCCACGCAAATGGGGGTTCACTTCCTCTAATTCAACCTTCCCAATTCCTAATCCATTAGAGTAATTAGTACTTAAAGCATACAACCCGAACGGGTAGTAAGACGCGGTGCTAATATTTTATTTTATTTTAGAAAATACAAAAAATGCTTCAAATGCTTTATACTATTGTAAAAGTGTACTGTAATTACCTATATATAGCTTTTTGTTTGTTTATAATTTATGTTTTTTTAGCATCACGTGTTACTCACCCAACCGGGATTCTAACCCCGATCTCTCTGTCAGCAATCTAGTCTACTGTGAGAGTAGCGCCTTAAGACCACGCGGTCACCAACGCGGGCAATATAAGGTTTCTTTTTACGGAAAATGGACTATATACATGAAAACCGTAAAATATAGGAGGCATTTCAGGGGTGGACTGGAAAAAGAAAAAAAGGTACATACAAACATGTGTCCCATTTGACCTAGCTAATTATACATGAATAATTCCATTGCTCTTACTATATTAATTACTCTATTATGCATTAATGGTTATCTAGCTACGTAACACTTTTTGAAAAAGATATAATGGTTTTACAAAATAATAGCTTACTATTTCTATTCTCGTGAGAAGGGGAAATAAAAACTAATTTTCATGTCCATAATACTTAAATTCTTGTTCACAATTAAAACTCCCCTTTCCGTACCCTCCATGAAAATAATAGTACTACACCAGTCACTGTCACCAGTAATCATCGGATAATATTTTCTAGACCATAGTGTATCGTTATATGCCCCCTTTTATCAGATGTGGGCATCAAAAATAATTAATCCCCGTGTTTATCTGTAGTTTTATTTAACAACTGAGGCCAACTGGTGGCGACCAAATTGTTAACGTGGCAGCCATTAGTTGTGAAGCTATATGAACGTACTGTTTCCCTATTCAACAAAAAAGCATTACACAAACGTTATATCCCCCTAAAACATAAACAATAATTTATCGAAACCACGCATACGCATACATATATACAAACATATATACTTGCTCATAAATTTCCCTAGGTAAAACCCAAATGCAAATAAAAACAATACATTACGTAGCATTTTGCGTTGAGATATTTATAAAATATTGGTAACTTCCCCCGAATGAAAAATTTTACTTCACACCCACATCACTAAAAAATATCCTCAATAAATAGGCCTATAAATATAAAAATATAAATATTCATATAAATTTGTGTTCTTTTACACTTTGAATTATATATAATGTATTAATATGACACCATTGCAGATACAACATCACAAGGAAAATAAAACTTATATAAATGTAGATCATATTTACTTTTTGTAGAGAAACGTAAACAAATAATAGTTTTGAAAATTTAATAATGACACCTAAACACGGGAATCGAACCCGGGACCTTTGGCTTAGTATGCCAATACCACTGAGCTATCCAGGAATCGTCCCGTTCCCAGGGTAATTTTTCACTCATCTTTTAAGGCAGAGTCTATGATGGACGTGCGGAAATCGTCGGCTACAAATGTGTGATCTTATTAAGATCACGATCTATCAGATAAAGCAGCCACCTTCGACTCTGTAGTTGGCTTAATGCTGCCATTTGTACAATTATTATAATTGTAAGAGATTGTATATTTAAGAATCGAATAGCCAAACCTATTATTTATGCTTTTTAGTGAGGATTACTCAATCTAGCGCGTCCATCATAGACTTCGCCTTAAAATATGAGTTAAGAATGACCCTTGGCACGGAACGATTCCTGGATAGCTCAGTGGTTAAACCACTGGAGTACTAATCCAAAGGTCCCGGGTTCAATTCCCTTGTTCAGGTGTCATATTTAAACTGTCAACATATTATATCTAGATGGAGTAATCCTCACTAAAAGCACAAATAATAGCTTCGGCTATTTGATTCCTAAATAATAGGTCGATACATACATTAGGGTCTGTATAGTTTATTATTTTACTGCCTGCGTCTTTGGGCACGTGGGATAGGGCGTAGCAGAGTCTAGTCTGGTTCTCCAAGTAATGGGTAGGTCAGAACTCAAGCCCTGGCTGGATGTATTAAAAATAGTATTTTATAAACTATTTTACACTTTCCTTACACTACAGTGTGGATATATTTTATTCTAAATTACATCTTACTCATTCCTAAAGAATTGGCTTAAATATTCAGATACAATGAATGGGTAGCAATATGAGGTGTATATATATAGCATATACATATATATACACTCATGTATTTATATAGTATATATACATGTAATTAAAAGTATTTATACAAGTCTATGTATAAATCCTACTAACCGTATATTTAAATAACTTTATTCGCTAATACATTTAAAACAATGTTTTTAAACGACTTAATCTAAGGGATAAGGATTAGGAGAGTAGATGAGGATGAATACACAAGGATTAGTTTGTTAAGAGAGTGGGAATATCACATGTGGGAAAGCAGCCTCAAGGCAACAAAAAAAAAACAAGTTTATTGTGAGAATTTATAAATTTGCTTTAACAAAATGCGATGTGATATAATTTGATTAATTGTCATTTTGTTTTTAATTTGGACAAATTATGAGACAAATTTGTGAATTATTATATTATTAGCACCACGTCTTACTACCCGTTCAGACTATACGCTCTTACACTAATGTGTAATGGTAGGGTGATTGTGAGATGAAATGGAGGACCTACAGTTTAACGTGGAATCCGAACACACGGTGGAGACCTGGCATTCCCCACATTTACAAGTTGTGATTAATACACGTCTTGTCAGAGGTGAGGGAAAGGTCTGGCGATCAGATAAATATTTGTCGGGACCGAGGATTGAACCCCGGACCACCGGTTTACTTTGTGAACTATCCTAAAGTTTATTTCATCATATTAGAATGATGCTGACAGCTTTTAACAAATATATTATGATCATTTTAGCTCTGTACACATTCAATACATCGTTTATTGATCCACTGGTGCCTCGCTTGTATTTTATCAACTTTAGATAAATTTTATAATAATATTTAGAGGAAAGCCAAAACTCTTGGTGTGATAAATTTTACTCTGAAGACGTTTTTCATTTACACAATTTTTTCCTTTTTGCTAACCTCACAATTTATGGAACACATAATATATGGCCATTTATAGACGTCTACCTTATATGTTACAAACATGTAAGAGATAAAATAATTCAAAACATAAACTACATTAATATAAATCATGATAAAGTAAACTGAAATATAAAATGGTATTTCTTAATTCGACTACCTTTGATAATCCAAAACAAATATTTAGTTTTTTATAGCAACAGAGTGTCCACAAAAAATAATAATGGATTACTGCGTTTGCATTATTTTAACTTACGTATTTAGTTCAAGTATTTAATTTTTACAATCTAATTTTTATATGATATTTTAGTTAACTAATAAATATGTGTTTAAAGTATCTAATTAATTATCGAAATGTATTTGAAAGATTTGTTGTATAAATAAATTTTAGTATTAAAAGTGGCCTTATTGTGTCAGATTATGTTAGACTGACCTGCTGAAAATGGGTAGATAGGGGTTCAAATCCCATTTGTATCTCCTAATGGTGTTCTAAAAAATATATATATTCCCACCTTCCTCGCCCGCAAATACAGGTAAATTACCTCTAAAATGCTTCCTTCCTCATTAAAGTAGTTGCCATTATGCCGAACAGTTAGTAAAAAGTGGTGTTAATAAAAAATAACACATAACTTGGTAGGATCGTTTAGGTTTATTTGGATATTCACTCTCTGTTTAAATTGATAACTTTGTTATCAGAGGTCCTTATTTTAGAAGAAAGGTAGTTTATTTTATTGTTTACAAATTATATTATAATAAAAATTATAAGTTTTATTTTTTTGCTTCGTCTTTCTATCGTTTCGGGCTATCTGCAAGTCTACATTCATGATCTAAATAAGAGGAAGCTAGGATGATGAGGAAATATACCACCACTTGCGTGGACAACACCCCACCACCAGCTACCCAAAACAAATGTGGTCAATACCGTCTCCCCCATCGAAGGTAAAGTACGTCCACGCATACAGTATTTAAATTTATAATGTTGGTAGTAATCGTAAAAAAAAGGAAAACATGTATCCACGTTTGATAAAAATCGTTAAAAAAATCATCAACATGATCTTCTATTTCAATCTAACTTTTTGTTATTGTCGCGTCTTCAATCATTGTATGAAAGTAAAATGAATTCCCAGACGGAGAGTGTTTTCATTTCTAACATAAAATGACGGCACCCTTCTTACTGAGACTTTTCGACACGAGTTCACCCCTAAAATTCTTCTTATAGAAGAGTTTCTCCCTTTCTACCAACCATTTCAAGTCGCACAAAAAGGGGGAAGGGGGGAGGGGGGGAAGAAGGGACACACAATTTCTCATTTCACGTATACAAAGTTTTGTATTTTTTTTTACTCGCCTTTCTTTTTGTATTCTACCTTTTCTTTTATTACTAAGCTGCGACCCAGAGCGCTAAGGTGCGTGCTTGAATATTTGAGATTTATGTTACACGGAAATTACACCACAAAAGAAGGTGAGTTAGTTTGAATTGTGCAGGTATGAAACTTGATGAAATTTATCATTCATTTCCAGGAAATGAAACCACAAAACAGAATTTAGGTTGTACTTATAACCTTATATACCCACATACTGTATATTGGAACCAAAATAAAATTGAAGGCTTAAAACACATAACACATTTTTTTTATTTATCTTGATATTGATTACATATATTATTCATATTGAATTATTTTTCAAATATTACAGTTGTCAAACATGGGATTTGACGAATGAATATGATATGAAATCATTTCTAGTAACATCGGTAAGATCTGCTTTGGTGGATGTATGGTCTAAGATGCCACTTTTACAATAGACTAGAATCCCGATGACAGGAAGAACATGGTTTGAATCCCGGTCGGGTGTTCTGAGGGTGGATTTTACAAAATTGCTTTCTACATTACCTACGTTCAAATAAGGGTACACTTCCTCTATATTCAACCTTCCTCATCCCTAACTCAAGAGAGCAATTAATACGTATAATTACAACCCGAATACGTAGGTAGTAAGACGTGGTGATAAAAAAAAACTATCCAGAGAGGCTTTTCAAGCACTTAAAGATGTCGCAACGGACATTTGACCTTCCGGGATATTATTAAACCAGAAATTGTGAACATAGCACGAGTACTAGTGAAGAGATAAAAGAAAAATTAATAATGAGATTTGCAGTGAGTCGAACCAATCACAACGCAAGTTTCAGGATTCCTGGCGGAGTGCAATCGAATTACGGAATAAAGTATATACATGTTAGCCAGTGAACATGAATTTTGGAACGGCTTGTAATCCCATTCAACACTTAATCCCTAAACTATACTAACCTAACCTAACCTAAACTCGATTTTCCATTTTGATTAGGGTCATCATGAATTTTAATTTTACTTCACAGTTCGTGTAAGGGTATTACCAACCTCTGATGAGTTGTTCCACAAGTCATGTGCACCCGTATTAGTTGTTAAGCAATTCGTGTGCGCCCATATTAGTTGTTACGCAATCCATGTGCATCCGGATTGGTTGTTACGCAATTCGTGTGCACCCGTATTAGTTGTTACGCAATTCATGTGCATCCGTATTAGTTGTTACGCAATTCGTGTGAGCCCATATTAGTTGTTACGCAATCAGTGTGCGCCAGTATTAGTTGTGCCGCAATTCATGTGCATCCGGATTAGTTATGTCGCAATTCGTGTGCGCCCATATTAGTTGTTATGCAATTAATGTGCACCCGTATTAATTGTTACGCAATTCGTGTGCACCCGTATTGGTTGTTCCACAATTCGTGTGCACCGTCCCGGCGATGGTCTAGTCTCGGAAAACAAACTAGTTTGTCATCAAAGCAATGCTGAGTAAATCAGTGGTCAGATCTGCTGCAGGATAAATGCACCAATAAAGATTACTTATTTTTGTTTCAGTCCCGCCAAACATCGATGATTACAGCTCAGCGATGATCCAGCAGCGAGGATGCCAGAAGAGCTTACCCTAAAGAACGTTCAACCACCGAAATGGGTACTTATGAAACGTATCTAATGTCTTACCCGTACTAAAAACCGTAAACATAAATATAATATTACAATAACGTGTATAATTCACAGACAAAAATAGTCAATCAACTCAATTTAAAACAAAAACTAATAAAACAAAAACAATTTTCACTCCCATTTTTCACAAACTTCTTATATTTGATCTAGAACTATAGGTATTTATTAAAATAATGTATATATATGGTTGGATATATATTTGTAGATAAACAAAGATCTATTTATATCATTCATATATAATACGAAATAAATACAATATTGGACATTTATTTATGTCCACAGGTATTCTAAATAAAATACCATTCATAAGATTTGTTCCAAATTTTATATCATTTTATTCAAATAATACATTTTATTGCTATTTTGTACAAAAACGTAATATCTCTGTTATGATATGTATTTTTATTACGAAAATTTTCAAGAATATGTGTTTGCTTTATTTATTTCTTGTTGGGTGCCTTTCTTAAGTCACAATAAATTTTAAGACGAATTTTTTATTATTGTGAATATTATTTAAGTTTTACACCAAGTTCGTAAATACATGCAAATAAAAAATAAGGTATCGTGTTGATGGTAGTATATTTGTTTACGAGTTGTCACCATGAAGTCGTCATTCGGGTGACAAATATTTTTATATGATACCAAGTTTTATTGCGTTGAAGAGAGCGAAAATAAAATGTGATGAGCTCGGGACCTTTTGGTGCCAACCAGACTAACAATCTGTTTATTGGGACATGAGAACTAATAAGCTTTGTATGATTTGACAGTCAAACCGCATCCCTTGCTTTGGAGCTCATAAATAATGTTGAACATGGTGCAATTATACTACTATAAAGCCACACGGCCCATTCACTGACTCACTGACATTAATTTTTACCCACTTACAGATGAGCTAGAAACTTTAAATTTGGTAAACTTATAGTTTCTAACCTATAACCGACGAAAAAATTCCAAAAAGCTAAAATTTTTAATTTTGAATCCCCCAAAAAAAATTCAAAATTGTGGAGCTACTTTTAAGTTGGTGCTAGCCTTACTTTTGAGGTCTCTTGTGGCTAAACGGTAAGGCCTATCAAAAAAACTGCTCTGGAATTACATTAGTTTACATCCTCATTGGGCAAAGCGAGCAATTAATATACATGCGATAGCCATTGCCAGGATGTAGCTACGCAACATATTACATATTTCAAGACATGTTTTGTATCTGTTAATGAATTAATCAGCAGATTAATGAAATGTTAAATTATTAATGTGAAATCATGACCTCAGTTCAGCTGGCCAAAATTAAGTCCTAACTTCTCTAACATGATTATTATATTTTAATAAGACCAAAAACAAAACAAAAATGGAGGGGGGAACGCTGGGGGAGGGTTAGTTTGACTGTACGAAAGTTTCGCAAGGGTTTGCTGGTATTAATAAAATACAGATTTTTTTTTATATCTGTCTAATCTAACCTTCCATGAGCCACTGGACATTCGGCCATCTGTAGTTGGGAATCTACTCATTTCTTTAGCTGGTTAGTGTTGCCCTCACAATCTGTTAGAAATCCCATTTACTAGAGGAATTCAGAAAGTTTGGTGGTTACCCATTGCCGTCCACACTGAATTTCTAAGGCAATTTTGAAAGGGCTTACCAATTTTGTTGGAAATTATTTCCACATACCTTACAGTGTTCTTTTACATGTCACAATCGACATGGGACTGACTGTTTTACTTCCCTTCCGAAGGAAGTTGTGCTACGTATTTTAATAACTCAAGAAAACTCCGTTGACCTTGTCCAGGTTTGAAACCCAGGAACATCGAGTCCTGAGGTGAGCACTTTACATACGACATGTCAGTGTAAGGCCGGTGACAGACTGATATTTTGGTCACGTTTCGGTCGCTGCGACACAAACGCAATGACCAGGCTACTCTAGTGTATTGCATTGTTTCATATGATAGGGGTCAACCCAAGGCACGAACGCCGCGACGGATTTGAAAACGTCGATATGAGCGTTTCTTGGGCGTTGCGACTCCTCTCATATGAAACAATGCTATACACTAGAGCGACCTGATCGCGGCGTTTGTGTCGCAGCGACAGATTTGAAAACGTCGATGTGAGCGTTTCTTGGGCGTTGCGACTCCTCTCATATGAAACAATGCTATACACTAGAGCGACCTTATCGCGGCGTTTGTGTCGCAGCGACAGATTTGAAAACGTCGATGTGAGTGTTTCTTGGGCGTTGCGACTCCTCTCAAATGAAACAATGCAATACACTAGAGTAATCTGGTCGCGGCGTTTGTGTCGCAGCGACCGAAACGTCAGTCTGTCACCGGCCTAATACCGCCCTTACACTCTCGAGTGGGTTGTTAATAGAGACTCACTAATATAGTATGAGCAGTAGTATGAACAGTAGTAGGGGGAGGGTCTATCTATATCCATGGTTACAGAATACAGGATGTCAGTAATATAGATTATAGGGCTCGTCCGTTTGACTAGGGATTGTTAACCGGGACGATGGGACCTAACAGGGCTCCAGGCCAAGAAGTCACAAGAGAGAGAGCGAGGAGGCGTAATTCGACCACTTATCACACCGAACGTACAGTCACGGTCGAAATTAAGTTTAAGCCACAATATGTCAGATTTTAAACCCGCACGGGAAATGTATTTACAGTAAGCCGCGTTTGGCGTCCTTAAAGTTTGTTAAAATTACACATACATACGTAAATGATTTTTAAACCCTTTTTGGTGGGCGCGTGGTCTAACGCACTACACTCATAGTAGACTAGACTGCCTATTATGGGGAGATCGAGTTTCGAACCTTGGTCAGGTATACTGAGGTTTTTTCCTCCAAAATGGTTTTACATTGTTTCCACGCAAATGCGGGTAGATTTACTCCATATATAATTTCCCTTATCCATAAACCATTAGCGTAATTAGTACATAATTATATAGCCCTAATGAGTACTAAGGTTTAGTGGTAAAAATATACACTTTTGTCTTAAAAAAGTTTATTTCTAGCTAAATTGAACTGTAGCATCTATTATGCACTTATAAATCCAGAATTGACGATAAGAACACATTTTCTGCGATGGTGGGTGTAATTTTAAATCTAAATGAATATTCAAATTAATGGATCCAAACAAGAACTCATCCCTAAACCTAATTTAAAATACATACCTAACTGAAATGAACTGAAAACTAGATAATCATGTAACAGTTCTTGTTCTTTCCTATTCTGATTCTTTAATTTTAATCTCGATTTTTTTTTTTTTT
>CABFOV010001976.1:42766-66485 GCA_902141375.1 Timema poppense
TTTTACGAAAAATTGAAAAATAAAAAATTTATTGCATGAGTCAACTGACACTTGTATAATTTATCATGGTGAATTAATGTTTCGTTTTATAATAAAGCGCAAACAAATGTTATAACTAAATTTTGAATGAAAAATATGAAAAAATCTAAATTCGTAAATAAATAATATGCTAGCATTAAAAAAAAGTTTTTAAAAATCTTTTTGTTAGATATTTCAAATTTTAGTACTTGCCTGATTAATTATTTTAACAAAGAAATTCTACCCTCAAAATGGTACTATGTTTCGATAGTAAGAGCGCAATAAAATAAACTTTAAAATTTGGTCTTACAGTTTACAGAAAACCCAATAGATTGTTAATTTTAGTCATCTTACAAATTTTGTCGCCCCTCAAAATTTGCCGCCCTAGGCCCGGGCCTCACGGGCCTAAGCCTAAATCTGCTACTGCTGCGCTTGTAAATGTATAAATAATTGTTTATTTGCATTCAATAATAATGTTTAAATCATTGTGATAAATCTTAATATTAATTTTATATTCTCATTAATCATGAGACTCGACTTAAAATGGCCTGAGTTAACCAACGTAAAGTTTTACCTATTTAATGTCCCTTAATATACTTGTTGAATTGTTGCCATCGGGTGTTAAAATTGTGAGCTACTGCTAATTTATTGTTGTTTCAGTTGCTAACGATCTGAAGGAATAATAATTGTACTGGTGTGTCGGCTATTAATTGTTCTAGCAAAAAAAAAAACCCATACATTTTCGTTCTATCCATTCAATGTAATAGTTGGCACTACAAATAATACAAATAAGACTTGAAGATGGTTAATAATCACCGAAACATGTTGTCGTCATAGAAGAAAAGTATGTTAAATAAGGAAAAGGGAGTAAAAAAGAAGATATAACCTTAATATCAATTATTATTTCTCCTTACCAAATAAAAATGAACATTATTATAACTAATTGTATTGCTAAAATTTAAGGTACCTACTTCACTGGCTTGGGTACATCTAGTTGCATTGTTGCTGTGTCAATTGTTTAGTGTGAACGGTAATAATTATTTAATTATTATTCCTTAGTGAACCCGCCTCGGTGGCGTAGTTGGCTAACGCGCTGGTCATGTTGAGCTCGAATGCTGAGGATGGGGAGATCGAGGTTCGAATCTTGGTCGGGTGAATTGGGGGTGGTGTTTCCTAAATGGTTATCCACTCTCCCTCCTCGAAAATGCGGGTTCATTTCCTCTAATTCAACCTTCTCAATTCCTAATCCATTAGCGTAATTAGTACTTAAAGCGTTTAACCCGAATGGGTAGTAAGAAGTGGTGCTAATATTATTTTTATTTAGTATTTAAAGTTTTATATAGTGTCGACTACTTTGTTGTGTAGTTAGCGGTGCGACTAATTTTGTTTTTGTTATTATCTCAAATGTTTATTTGATGTGGTAGTATTGATTGCATTGTTGTTGTGTTAGTTACTTTATATTTAAGGTAAAATAAATTAATTGTTGTTCCAGAGTTAATTGTTTGACGCTAAAAAATTACATCTTTATTGTTTTAAGTTTACCGTCCGAGGTATAACTAATTGCGTTGTTAGGTGTATTCAATTTATAAGGCTGTTCTAACTATATTTGTGTGTGGGTGGATGATTGTATGAGGAACATCTAGTTATTTTGTTGTCTTATTTGTTAATTTTCTGAGCTGATTCTAATTTACATCGTCCAATGGATAGCAACAATCTTTGTTTTGACATAAAACCTCAAATAGTCAACGTCCCTGAAACATATTCAAAGCACATTAGAAGTGATTAATTAAAATTTCACTCTCCTTATTAACACATGTTATTAGTAAATACTTAGAGGTAAGAATATTTTAAGCATGTATATTACTACCCGTTCGGGTTGTACCGACTTAAGCTAATGTGTAATGGTAGGGTGATTGTGAGATGAAATGTAGGACCTACAGTTTAACGTGGAATCCGAACCACGGTGGAAGGCCTGGCACACCCCACATTCACAAGTTGTGTTTCCCCTACTTCCAATTCAGTTCATACGCTAATTACGCAAGTGGTATTAGGGATTAATAAGGTTATATTTGAGGAAGTGTACCCAAGATTGCGTGGAGGGAGAGTGAAAAAACATTCTCGAAAAACCACCTTAAGTACAGCTGACTGGGATTCCAACCTTGATCTCCCATTCATCGGCAGTCTAGTCTATTGCGAGATTGACGCCTTATATCACCTGCTTTGGTGGTCTCACTTTGGTGGTCTCATGGTCTAAATTTTAATTACGATAGTTGGGTAAGAGTGATAAATGTATAATTTATAGGAAATGTGCCAACAATCACGTAAAAGAGTTGTAAATCATTTATATTATACAACCCCTGCCGTGGTTTAAATTTCTTCTTTCCTGTCACCAAATAAACAGATTTATTGTACTTGTGTACTGATGCGGCTATTTAATATAATGAAATTATAGTAACATTATCGGGTTATCTCAACTTTTATAAAAACTAGGGTTGAAACCATATTTCATAGATCCAAATCAATCTATTAACTTTATCAAAGTAAAATATGTTAGTTTTTTTTGTAATTTTTAAATCTCATATTTTATCTACCGTGTAATGCAAAGTTAAATTATGTGTGGAGTCCGTAATTAAAAGGCTTTCATTACATTTCTCGTGTTCATTTTCATTTAATTAATCAATGAGTGAGTTTAGAAAACAAAACATTCAAAAAACAACTTTTCAACATTGACTATTTGCACAGACATACTGACAAATTGCAAAACTCCATCTTGTCGTGGTTTCCTAATTACATTGAATGCAATTAGCTTAATGCAAACTGCTTGTAACGCAATCCATACAAACAAATTTTTTAAAGTTTTTTTCTCCTAAAACGCTACGCTCCACATCACATACCCAATCACTTGACTCATAAATCAACGTCCCTTGTAACGAGAGAATAATTCGATAAGAGTACCAACATTACACATTGAAACATGTCACACTGCCCAACTTTTGTTTGTAAAGCCATCGTTAGTGGGTCATTTCAGTATATTGACATTTGTTAGAACACGGAAGTGAAAAATAATAGTAATGATCTTGTTAAATAATACCTTAAGCATCTATTATTAATTTTTATGTAAGAAAATACTTAGAAGAATTTGACCCCAGAAATAGTTAAGGCCCTTTGCCCTGTTGAGTTAGTCTAAAACCTGTTTTGTGGAATGGTAGGGTGGAAACGTGAAAGGCGTGGCGTGGCTTCTCAACCGACCAAAGTATCCTTCCGCACCAACAAGAACAGATGAATCACAGAAACCGTAGATGGCGCTAGCTACCGTACAGGTATTGCGGAAGAATAATACTTTTGGAAATATTAGTTTCCTTGATAACTAGTGAAATGTATATGTTAATATTTTCAACACCTCTTCTAAGATAGTATATCGATGTTTATTATTGTTACATTTTATTTTTTGTTAAGAAGCCGGCAGTTTTCTATTGAAAAATGTCAATAATATCGATATTTTATCACTGTTAAAATTATAGAGGTGTGCATTTAGAAAGTATAAATTAATCAACATGTTCTATTCTTGAACAAACAGTTTCCGAAAATAAAATTGCAATTCAATAAAAAAATCTTGAAGATAACCGTTTGTTCCCATGGCTCTGCATTTCCACGCCAAATGAAAATGGCCAATCGCCTTAAACGAAAAGGATAGGTCAAGCTCCAAATGTGTCATTACCTGGTCTGGTGCACTGTGAATGTGTTTTTGATCAAATGTCTTATATTCTTTCGGCATACGCATGATGGTGTGTGTATTCCTTAATTACGTTCCCTCTTTCCTTTAACAAGAAGTGTTAATAAATTCCATGTTGTCGACCTCTTTGGTCTTGGGGTAAAGTATTCGCCTCAGGACCCGATGTTAGTAGGTTCAAACCCAACTGGGCTCAGTGGATTTTTCTTGAGCGGTAAAATTCCGTAATATAACTTATTTAAAAGGGGAAGTAAAGCTGTCAGTCCCATGTTGATTGTGACATGTACAAGCACCTTGGAAGGTATGGGGAAATACTTTTCCAGGCAAAATTGGAAAGCCATTTCGCACTCGCTTATAGAAATTCTCATGTGCTGATATAATCAGTGGGTTCAGAAAGTGTACGATAATTACCTCAAGTAAATAAAAAAAACTATTTAATTTTGCCATAAGTAAGAATAGTTTTAATAATGACTTTTGCTATCATTGTAATGTTGTGTAATAAGTTTAATATTTAGCTACCCGTAGCTTCAATCCGTGTCGTGGAGTGCTACCAGAGTAAGCAGAGCTGGTTAACACTATACTTTTGATATATTCTCACTTTGTTGGTCCTTACCTGACCAATCAGACATAGGATCAATTCTACTACATACTTCCCATGAGAGGGTATTTCCGTTTACACCTAGTCAATAAGTGTTTTATTGAATGGTGAGAACATTATTCATGGGTACAGTTTAAATTGGCTCTGCTTATTCTGGTAACAATTCACACCACCCAAATGATCTGTACAGATTTTCCCACTTATAGTTCACCCTTACATACCATCTTTACTAGTGAATGGGAAGGTAAGCTAATTACAGATCAAGAAGTCATTGACCCTATCTCAGTTGGTGATTAAAAATAGCAAGACCTGCATTGATGGCCATTTGGATTAACACGTAGCTCTGGTGTTAGACTAGATTGCCGTCGGATGGGAGATTAGGAGTTCGAATCTAATTCGAGTGTACCGAAGGTATTGTTTTCACATATAGTATTATTATTTCCCTCGACATAAGTGCGAGTACATTTATTCTAAAACTCTACCTTCCATTACCTAAATTGATGTAGCCCGTGTATAGAAAGAGTAATTAAAAATAAAATTAAGTTTGTCTGCATGAATTTATAAGTAGATCGTTATTTGGAAACTGGAAACTTATTTCGCCATAATGACGCGAGGAATAAAAATGTCACAATTATATTAACATTACTAGCCCGTATAGTTAGTAACACATGAGGTGATCTGGTGGTCTAGAGGTAAGGTTTCAGACTTCGGTGCTGGGGATCCGGGGTTCAATCCTCAGTCCTGGCACAGATTTATCTGATTACCAAACCCTTACTTCACCTCTGACAAGACGCGTATTAATCACAACTTGTGAATGTGTGGAATGCCAGACCTTCACCGTGGTTCAGATCCCACGTTGAACTGTAGGTCCTCCATTTCATCTCACAACCATTACACATTAGCGTAAGTGCGTATAACCCGAACGGGTAATAAGAAATGGTGCTAATAATAATAATAATAATAATAATTAGCAACATTAAGGTAAATTATACAAAAATTCTTAAGTAAGCATTATTGGAAGCTTTGATATCTTTTAAGAAGTAATTTTATTGACTTTCAATTTTGGTTGTCTTAAAGACGTGTTTACACGTGGCAACCAAGTGAGAAGGTTTATTTGATGCTTTTACCATGAAGAAGTAGCCTAAGGGCCAGTTTCATAGTCAAATTTAGTACGCCTCAAGTGCGGCGCTACACCAAGTACATGACGACACCTACCTACACTCGAATGGAATGGGCCGTTCTCGCATAGGATACTGGCCCATTCCATTCTGGTTTAGGTAGGTGTCATGTACTTAGTATAGCGCCGCACTTGAGGCGTACTAAATTTGACTATGAAACTGGCCCTAATCCATCGCTATTCACATACAGGCAAGTATTTCAGCCAGGTTCAGGTTGTAGTCTTGGCGTTAAAAGGATCTCGCTAACATCAAACTATCACATGTGGTTACAAAGGAAGTGTATTCACCCGAATGAAACAAACACGTGTTTTTTCACAAAGGGGATGGTTACATTAGAAGTGAATTAATTGGCGAGTATCGTTAGGAGTTCAAACAAATTTGTTTCTTTCGTGCAAATGAGACCTTTATTTCAGTTCTTTGCGAATGGCGAAAGTGGTAAAGGGTAAAAATATGGAGTTTTAAACACTTGTTAGTTTGGTTTTTGAGAGAAGGGCTTTGTGGGATCAATTTTTTATGTTCTAAAATACATTAGGTAGTACTCGTTAAATTTGGCGGGTTGAGGGGATAGCTCTTCATGTAATACATAGTATTCAGTAAATTGTGTTGAGAAAATAACGAGTTCACCAAGTATTATCTAGGGGTATTCTATAAAATGGGTAACTTTAAATAATTTTCTAAAAAATATATTTTCAAGCAGGATCAATCTACATATAAGCAAAGGACTATCTTAAATAATTTGCGCATGGGTATGTAGCTTATGGTTATACTGAAAGCGTATTCACGCGAAAATGATTTGAGATCGCCCCTTGTTTTAATTAAATGGATCCCGCCTTAAAATTATATCTGTTGGATAATTATTTAAATCTCCCCATTTTATAGAATACCCTTAGAGAATACTGGGGGAGCCCTTTATTTTCTCAACGCAATTTAAGTGAACATTATGTATTACATGAAGAGCTATGCCCTCAACACACCAAATTTAACGAATTCCTTACTACTGAATATCTTTTAGTACATATAATTGATGCCACAAAGCTCTTCTCTCAAAAATCAAAATAATAATGGTTCCAAATGCCATCTTTTTTACTCTTTACTACTATCATCATTCCCATATCTCTGAAATGTCGTTCGCGCGAATTAAACAAACTTGTTTGAATTTATAACAATTCTCGCGTACTCTTGTGAACGAAACAACCTTGTTTGAACTTCTAGCGATTCTCGCGTGAACTAAACAAACTTGTTTGAATTTATAGCGATTCTCGCGTACTCGCGCTACTGATTCGCTTCCAGTGTAGCCCTCCCGGTTGTATAACTCATGTTTGTTTAATTCGGGCGAATACAGGCGTATTCGCGCAAAGTTAGTTCGTGTTAATACGCTTACAGTGTAATCACAGCCTTAAAAACCAGTGACTGAAATTTGTTCAAACAGGCACAGAACTTCACCTGTTAAATATGTGCAAGGGGGAAGGTAAATGGGTTTGAAAATATGTTTTATTTTATTCATTAAATTTAAAAAATGACACCTAAAAATGGATATCAAACCCGGGACCTTTGGCTTAGTAAGACTTATTACGCAAAAAAGCTACACCAAGTCGAAGGTGGTTGCATTATCTGATAGCTCGTAATCTTACTTGATCACACATATTTATCTGAAGATTTCCGCACGTCCATCACAGACTATGCCTTAAAATATAAATGAAGAATTAACCTAGAAATGGGACGATTTTTGGATAGCTCAGTGGTCAGATCATTGGTATACTAAGCTAAAGGTCCCGGGTTTGTTTCCCGTGTTCAGGTGAATTATTTAAATTTAATGAATATGACATAAAATGGCTATAGCCGTGACAATTAAATATAATAGCTTCGTTATTTAATCCATTAATTTTATTTTATTTTGCGTTACCTGCCAGCTTGATTCTCAAAGGAAAGTTGAGTTATTTTTGTTAATGTGTTAGATGTGTTTAGTTTTTTTTATAATGTGCTGAGGAATTACGTAGTCTATTAAGCGGGCACTGAACGCTCACTTTGTAAACAATGATTATATCAACAAACGCCTTGGAAATTAGCATCCTCTAGTATAATGATCAATTGATCATATATTACACATCCATCCCTAACATCTAATACTATATATCCATCTCTACATATAATATTACAAATTAAGTTCTGACTTTTACATTAAACACCCTGCTCCACAAATATATCTTAATGTCATATCCAATTCTAAAGCAGAATAACTTTGAATAGGTAATTATTAACCCTAAATTTAAGACAATATAAATAAACTTGATAGCCAAAATTCCAATCTCTTTAGTCATATTTTGTATATGAGTAGCCCTATTTAACAGATCAGTTAGTAAAAGGGTCTAACTACGTCCTCGTATTCATAATATGGCAGTTAATGTAATCTGCAGCTTTCGCTTTTTTTTATATAGTATCAATAATTATCAACTAATACTAGGAATATATTAAACATTTTATCGATTTAGGGAACAAATATTATAAAATATCTTTCATGTGTAATTTTTTTTAAAGGGGATACTGGTTGTTGAAAAAATACTACCTTTCTAACAATGGTTTAAATTCAAATATTATGGAATTTAATATGGGAAGTACAGTATAACTATTTATTTAATTACAAAGGTTGGTTTTTAGCTTTTTAAACATGTTAAACATTAATACATATATTCACTCTATTTTATATCGTCTAATTTAATTACTTTCCGTAAGGTAATATGTTAAAGAGTATCGAATAAAATGACGTCATTACTGTAATGAATCTACGTGATCGGAGCGAGTCTGTGTTATTTGAGTGCTCCGTGTTTAAAGAGGGATTGCGGGCTAGGGGTTGAAGGGAGAAAGGGGGTGAGCATGGTTGATTCTGATGGAGATAACCCATGAAACTCACTACTCCGCAGATTAAACCGAAACAAAGTCTGGAGGGGGGGGGGGATGACAGCCACCCTTGCGTAGGGTAGGAAAGAGAGGGTGTGGTGACGACTGGTATTTTAAAACAATGAAAACCAGGTGGTGTTACCCCATCAACTCCCCCTCCCCTCCACCACCATTACCAACTCGCAAACCCCTTTTAAAACACTTATGTTCCTACGAGTTACCACAATAGACTCTCACACCCATTTCCCACCACCCCTTTTTCATTCTGATACAAGTGTTTACAAAAGTTTCTTGGCTATGAATCATGTGGTGATGGGTTAATTTTGTCTTAGTTTTATGATAAACACGTGTTTGGTAATTTTCTAAATGTCAAAACTTTTGATTTTTCTCGAGATTTAAAATCAATATGGACAAGTAATAAATAAAACAGTTTTGTCAAACTTACAGACTAAAACATTTTTCATAATCCTTTTAGCACCACGTCTAGGGTTATACGCATTTTCTTATTTCCTTAATATACTGATGTTCTGAAAGTGCAACTCCCGTTCACATCTGCATACATCTGTGAAATAAACTTTCGGCGATGCTAGAAAAAAAAATCGTATTTCTAAACAAACTGCAATTGTTGAATTATTTTCTTCGGAAAATTATTATCATCGAAGTAGACTTAAATGCAGCCATAATACGTAGGCCTACACACCCTTGGCATGAAAGAGATCAGTTTTTTGTGAAATTATATTTAATAAATTTTTTTAAATATTAGAAATATAATTAAGTATATTCTTTTCCCCACATAATCTCCTGTCTAATAAAATTTTATGAGTTGCGAAAATTTGTAGTTCTAGAAATTGGATCTCTGTTCTAGAACATTATTTTATTTATTTGAGGTATTTAACATGAAATTTTTGAAACAACTGAATATAAAAGTATAATATAATTTCTATGAGCAAGAGCGAAAGGACATATCAATTTTTCTGGGGGAGGTATTTTCACATACGTTTCAGGGTTCTTTTAAATGCCATAATTGATATGGGAATGATGGCTGTACTTCCCCTCCAAGGGAGGTTGTGTCACGGATGTTGATCGCTAAATAAAAATCCACCGACTTCAGCTGGGATTGAACACACGTACATCGGGTCCTGTGGCGGGCACTTTACCCTAACACCACCGATGTTGACATTCTAGAATATTAATTTGGGAAGCACTGTGTTTATACGACTTAATAGGGCACAACAGTATATATTTAGCCAGGGTGTAAATTAAACTAAACCTCACACTAAATAACGTTTCACCAGAATAGATTTGATACGAAAACGAGAAAGACATGAGCGATTGCTATAAACATGAAGGGCTGTCTGCAGCAGACATCTAGGTTAATAAACTCTTCCTACTCCTAAAATAATCTTTGTTCAACTGTCGTAGCCTTTTAAAGGCGATTTATTTTATTTTTTTTAAGAGGAAGGTGAATTTTCTACTATGAAAGAACTATAAATTTTATTTTGAAGAATTTTTCTGTCTAAAGACTTATTTTTCAATAACCAGGGAAGTATATTCCATTCACAGTAGGAATTAATCTCTGAAAGGTCTCTTTTCCTACCAATATCCTACTATATAATAGGTTTCTGGTAGGGAAAAGACCTTTCAGAAAACAATTCCTACGCTGAACAGACTTTATGCGGGAAAGTGGGGAAAATGATTACAAAGCTATTTGGCAGACACGTGTGTAAGGCAGAATGCGTCTAGTTGGGTTTTAAGGCGCTTTCCATACAAAAGAGCTAAACTTCACTAGGTGGATAAAGCGCTAACTAGCGTAATAATTCATCAGAAATGCCATACACCAATTAAGTTTATAATGTTATTGGGCGGAGCTGTGCAGAGTTAGGAGAATAAACAGGGGAGGAGGAAAATACAAATTACAATACAATCATTGTATTGTGTTCCCCATCATTTGATTCACATGGATCTAATTTATTCTACGCTCCAATACCAGTTACTTTTCGTTTCCCGGATATTTAGGTCTTAGTGATCAAGCAAAATATGTAGACTTTTGGACATTTCAGATCACAAAATTTATACTTTTAAATTATATTTACAATTATTAGGTCTATATAAAGGGACATAGAAAATAATATTGTGTTAATTCCAGTAAACACACAACTCTTTATTCAAATTCATGTCAACATTTAAACTTAAGTTTCATATTTTATTAACTGATTTTTTGGACCTGGTGGTCTAGGGGTAAGGTGTCAGACTTCTGTGCTGGCGGCCGGGGTTTAATCCTCGGTCCCGGAACAGATTTATTTGATTACCAAACCCTTCCTTCACCTCTGACAATACATCTTGTGAATGTGAGGAATTCCAGGCCTCCACCGTGGTTCGGATTCACACGTTAAACTGTAGGTCCTTAATTTCATCTCGCATTCACCCTACCATTACACGTTAGCGTAAGTGCGTACAACCCGAACGGGTAGTAAGACGCGGTGCTAATAATAATGATAATAATAATAAACTGATTTAATTTATAAAGTGTTTGAAATTTTCACTTCTGATGGTCACATACGTTTCACTCTAGTCCATTAAATACAGCGTCACAATGTATAAAAATATTACAATCTGTTTTGTTTGATATAAATCAACTGATTGGATGCAGTAAGAAACCCACAGAGATAGAACAACCAAATTTACTAGTGTTTTTTTATTTTTGAAATATGGTTTATTACAAAAAATATTCACCTTCATAGAAATAATTGTGCCTTTTATATTAATTAAAAACTAATATGGAGAATATTAAAATTCATCATACTTGGCCAATATAATATGATCTTTGGCTGATCGTCTTTCATAAAAATATATACAGCGATGGAAAGCCATGAAATACCTAATCAAGTAATCATATTTTTTAAATACTATAATACATAATAATACTTAGAAATATATTTCCACAATATAATAGTAAAATATATAATGCCCAGGCCAGTGAGCACGCAGTATAAATGTCTAGATTATTTAGTCTGATTTGCCGGTAAAAAGAAGGCGGAGGTTTGCATATCTACCAGGTGTACTAAGTGGGGTTTTCTTGAATGATTTTCTACTAACCATAATTGAAAATGCGTATCATGTTCATTTGAAGTTTTACCATCCTCATCCATACCCCACGAGCATAATATATATATATGCTTTACAACTGGAAAAGCTTTAATATTGTATACAATTTTTTTGTTAAAACTTTCTAGACTCTAATGAGTTTGATTCTAAAACATATATATTTATGTTTAGCTGTGTCACAATAAAATATTTATAGCCTAACACAATGGATGTTTTGACTACATTCAAAGCTAAACAAACGATAAATAATGCCCCATCTCTTCAAAAAAGTGTGTTTTTTTTCTCCTGATATATTTATCATATAGGCATATTTTTTCTCTGAATACCATTCAACAAAAGGATTGCTAAACAAAAAGCATCTGCTTGATTCAATCGTCTAGTTTTGATTTGTTGTTTCAATTGAGCTACCTGATTTATTCATTTAGTTTACGATTTTTAGATTCAGCTCGCGAGTAAAATTATAGAGATAAAGTTGGGTAACAAGGGAACGGGACTAAAAAAAGAGACCCAGGGTTACAGAGAAGTGCCTTTTATAATTGATTAGCAGTACAAAATTACGCCCTTCGCCCGAGCTCACCTCATCGCTTCAGCGCCAGTGCATCTCCTGTTGTTAGCATTCACTTTCACGTCTCTAGAGACACTGGGGGTGGTAAGGGGTGAGGGTTAGGGGGGGTTTGGCTCAACAATTAGTGTTTCCCTGGAGGTGTGCCGCGTTGCACCAGTGAGCCGACAGGGTCATGGAGTTATGCTTCGGAAACACGTAAGGGTTCGGCCAGACTGACAAGCGTGCGAGCGAGCGAGCGCGTGATTAGCAGATAGCTCTCAATAGTTGTTGACGAGGAGGTAAAGGTTCGAATCTTGGTTCAGTGAACGGAGGGTGGTTTTTGACAAGTGATTTATTTTTGTAGTTTTCTCATCCTCTCTCCATGATAATGGCGATTCTTATTTGTAAAGGCCTACTTTGATAGTATTGAAGTATTTTAAGATATCAGTTATATAAATAAAATTGGTAAGATTATAAACCATATATATATATATATACACACACATATATGTATGGTTTGTGATATAATATATATATGATATGTATATATATACATTTCATATATATTATATCATATATATATCATATATATATGTATATATTATATCATATTTTATATACATATATGTATGGTTTATGACCCTACCAATTAAATTAGGCTGTTTGTAGCAAGTGTGCTAAACCTATAATAATAAAAATGTCAAAA
Organism: Timema poppense; assembly: GCA_902141375.1. NCBI lineage: Eukaryota > Metazoa > Arthropoda > Insecta > Phasmatodea > Timematidae > Timema > Timema poppense. Next base: position 55,541 of record CABFOV010001976.1, read on the forward strand.
TGAGAAGTTTTCCTAGCATTCAATGAACCAGCATACAATAGTATTGCCTAGGGCCTGTAAACTAGACTGTACCGAGTTGAGCGCGTGTGCTTGAAAAATAGAACCAGTTCTATCTTTCAAGCACGCTCAGTCGCTCGCACGCCCTGGCCACCTCTCATTACAACCAATGTGTTCTGTTTTATATTTTAGTCGCTCTCGCGCTCTCCCAGTCTGGCCGTACCCTACGGCGTTTGGAATAGAGAAATGCACGTGTTTTAATTAAAGTACAATTTTCATTGGAAAACCATTTTAGGAATCAACAAATTTTTTCAGTCAGCATTGATAGCATTTTAATATACTGCTAATATAATTTCATGGGAATTTATAATATCTATCAGAAGTGATAGATGAAGATAATATGACTTGATACATGAATACATAAAAGTAGATCGAGTAGTTTTTTCTTGTCATATAAAGTATTTCCTAAGAAAATTATACTATATGTATTGTTGTGTATAAAACACGTTTTAACAATTAACTAAAACAACTTTTTTAGTTAGTAGTTCGTGTTAGTAGTGCAGTTTAATAGTTGGGTTAGATTATATACCATTTTTGGGGTTGTAAAAATTAAAAAATAACTTCAATAAGTTAGTCAAACATAGTGAAATATTATTATTAGCACCGCGTCTTACTACCCGTTCGGGTTATACGCACTTACGCTAATGTGTAATGGTAGGGTGATTGTAAGATGAAATGGAGGACCTACAGTTTAACGTGGAATCCGAACCACGGTGGAGGCCTGGCATTCCCCACATTCACAAGATGTCTTGTCAGNGTGGAGGCCTGGCATTCCTCACATTCACAAGATGTATTGTCAGAGGTGAAGGAAGGGTTTAGTAATCAGATAAATCTGTGCCAGGACCGAGGATTGAACCCCGGCCGCCAACATAGAAGTCTGGCACCTTACCCCTAGACCGCCAGGTCACCCCATAGTGAAATAACAATCTTAATATTTGAGTAAGTCTGTCTCTTTTATCTACACGTTCGGGTTATAGCGATAACTATGCTAATAAATTAGGGATGGAGAAGGCTTAGCGGAAGTCTATCCGTATTTACGTGAAAAGGGAGTGGAGGATCTTTTGATCCAAACAACCTTCTAAGCACCCGACAGGATTCGATCGACTATCTACCTGTGATCGGCAATCCAGTCTATCGTGACTACCTTATACTATTTTACCTCTGAATTTGGTCAAAGAATCCAATGCTGACCCTAAATTATACTAAGGGATATTTTAACTTAGAAATGTTGCCGAATGGTCTAGGAACTTAGACTCGTTTTGTGGTTGGTTGCCGGGGAAGTGAGGAGGGGGGGGGAGGCGGGAGAGGTGCAGGATGCTTTGATAAACTCCCTGATAGGTCAACTGAGAGAATTTCCCCACCTTTGATTTTTCTTGAGGTACACTTATGCCTTTCTTCTCCATTCTAATGCAAGTGCGTTTTATCTTAACTAAACTTATCATTTTGTACACTTTATGTATACAACTTAGATTAATTTAGAAACAAAACACCCACTTTTGGCAACTTCTCCGAACACATCAACATTGTAGGCAGACACATAACTTTTCATGGCTCAGAGAAATAATAAGATCGTTTACATATCAGGTTATAAGTTGTAACATACTCGTAACGGTCTCGTAACTCTATGAAGTATGACATGTCCCTGGGGTATATATATATATATACTTCCAGATGAAAGCTGTTACATAACAACGGGCGTATTAAGTTAATGGCTTTGCATAGCCAACTTTGTGCTATTACGTTAAAAGGATGTAGTAAATATAATACTAGTTGCAAGACCTAAGAAATATTAGTTCAGGGCTCTGTACGCGGGCCATAATTTCACACAGTTTTAATGTGCGGGTTAGAGCTGACATGATTTATGGGATCCATGAATAATACAAGGGTTTGTCTAGCTAGGCTAGGCTAGGCTAGGGAATGGTTGGTAGGGATGTTGTGTCACGAAGTGCCTTTACCTGCATATTATCTAACATAACTTCTACCTGAATAGATTATAAATACATTAAATCAACCAAGTTTTTTACTTTATTGCGACCCCTCGTAGATGGTAAATATTCCAGTAAAATTACTTATAGCGTTACTTTATATCTGTAGATGTATCTAGCTTTGATCATATCTCCACAAAACATTTAAGTACGAAAAAGTTTATCATCGTAAAGTTTTAGGACTTTTATAGATAATGAACTTTTTATTTGAAATACTATTATTTTTAAAATAATTTTATTACTATGGGCAAATATTTTAAATATAACTTTTGAGAATTTTGGGAGTTAAAAATGCACAGAACACAAAATAATAGTTTTCTGTAATATTGTATATCATTCCATGGCTGCCAAGTTTACAACCACTTAAAAGGATTAAAAACCACGTTATTTTCAAAAGAAACTTAAATCGATTTTAGTTAATTCAACATCTATATAGGACTCTCTTGTCTCTGATTAATAGATTTTAAAACTGATTATAAATACTCTTTGAATAAAACTATTACCAGTAATATATTTTTTATAACACAAATATCAAAAAGTTCAATTAATTAGATAAATAATAACAAAATTCTACTAGCAAAATTTTGATCAGTAGCTTACTGAACTAAATACATTTTCTAAATTATATATATATATACATATATATATATATATATAATTATGTATATAATTTGTAGTTAAATAGATTGTCAACCATCCAGGAAAACGAACTAGCGGGGAAATTGAAGTAATCGGGAAAAACGGGAATAAATTGGGAATTACAATCGGGTATTATAATAAAAATCAGGGAAAATTTAGTTTTGCTCAAAATATGAAATATGATAATCATTAAATCAGTAAGTAATAATGTTTTTCAAACGGTAGTTTTTTATTTGTAGCTGTGTAATATATTCTATAATTTTAGTAAACATGTTAATCCAAATTTAAAAAACGTTTATTTAAATTTTAAAACGTGTTATTATTAATAAAAAAGATTAATAAAAAAATGAGAGGGCAGAAGGGAGTTCAAATGATGTGATTTACTTTTTAGTTGGGAATTTTAGGAAACGATCAGGGGACATTGGGGGAAAAGTCGGGAATTGCATTGGTCAAGCTTAGTAGACACCATGTATTAATATACATCAATTTAATCATAGGAAACAACATGCAGCAAATCGCTAAAAAAAAAAAAAATTATAATTACCTCATTATATATTACAAAATTTACTATCTGTAAGTCTAGTAGATGCACATCCACTATTTTTTTTTACTAGCTCCTCTTGCAGTAAAATATACTCAAATACCTAGTATTCTTGTATATTCTTTCATATATTATCACCATCCGCCATTATATAAAATTGTTAAATTATATTTGTAAAGATCTCCGCTCAATTAAATAAGATATTCTGATTGTTATCTTTAGATTACATAGTAACATTGATATTAAAAATAGTAAACAAATGTGCAAGCTTAAATCTGTAAAATTGTAAATTGTATTCAATAGTCAGTAAATTCTAATTAAAAATTTCAAACCGATGAAATAGGATGTTCCCTTTTTCTATAACAATGAAGGCCAAATTATTGTACTACACTTATATTTTGATCGATATTAGATAGTTATTGCTTTGAATATTGATTCCGTACGTTTGTGCTCCCAGTTTGTTGATATAAACAGGGGCTATGCACTGTTTTGTTTCAAATTTGTTTTTTTATTTAAATTTATTGTTTGCTATAACGGTTTTAGAATTTCCCCCTTTGTATTTATCTTTTGTGCATAGTATTTTCCTATATATGTATATAGAAGGTACCTTTTAGTTTCAGAGATAAAAGCAAATGGCTCTATTTTGAAGTAAATGATTGAGAGTGACTGCGATGCTATGCACCATCTATTTTCACCGCACTTCAATACCCCTTTAGGCTGTACAAAAATTAATTAGCACACAAATTGGATGGATGTGATCAAGGTAATATTTTAGAAGTAATATACCAGCATTTTAAAGAAGATAAAAGTGAGAAAAATCTGTAAAAATATCACCCTCATTACATCCGATCATGATTTGAATCCAACCTCTTCCTGACCGGAAAACCAAATTGAGTGTGGCAATCAGACAAGGGCTCATTGATGTGGGTAAAAATAAATCTCCTAATAGGAACTAAATCAATGCTTGGATCTTATTTAAATGTGTTTGTAACCAGCTCCAGTGACAGATTTATAAGGCGTCACTCTCGCAATAGATTGGACTGCTGACGATAGGGAGATCGGGTATTCGAATCCTTGTTGGGCATACTGAGAGTGGGTCTTCTCCTAAGATAAAAAGCTTTACTTCCACGTAAATGTAGGTATGCTTTCTATAAATTCAACCTTCCTAATCCCTTACACACAAACATAATTAGTGTATTTGCGTAGTGCCCGAACGGTTAGTAAGATGCGATGACAAAAAATATATTGTAGTGCCACACAAATGGTCAAGTAAGTCTAGGTCGGTAGGCTCGTAAAATACTGAATTTTCGCCGGTGGAAATAGCTATCATTTCATCGGAAGTAGTGAGAGAATTTTTTCAATAAATTTATTAAATCCCCAGGTAATGGCATATTTACATTTATTAGTCTAGCCCGCACTGGTGGTCACATGGCTTAAGCCCTAGCTAAACTCATTATTGAGGGGCTCTATGGTGACGGAAAGGTCAAGGTTAAAATATTTTTGGTGTGCATTCTAATTGACTTCCTACGCGTGACTATTCTGTGGTTTTCCAACCCTCTCTCCACACTATTTTGGCTAAACTTCCTTTAAGGGTGACCTTAGAAAAAGTTTGAAGTAAAAAGTAATCTAAACATAGGCCTAATAATTATTTTAAAAATATACTCCTCATTGACAACTGAAACTTAAATAAAACAAAAAAAAAACCTATTGTTAGAATGGTTTGAATATTAAAACAATAATATAAATCAACATTGTCGGTGGTCGATAACGTTTAGAAGTTATTTTTCAGCAATCAATAAAGTGTGAGTTTAGATATAATTTGATACAAGATAGGTCCTTGGTTTTTTATTGAGTAAAAGTGTTTATAATTATTTATTCCAAGGGATAAAGATGAGGTTGGCAGCTGAGAGAAAAGTCATCCTACAATATATCTGTAATAGTAATCGGAGAAATACAGAAATCATATGTGGAAAACGACTTCAATTGCTTTGGATGTTATCTTAGAATGAATTTGAGATTACTATAATACATATCTGGTTGCAACGCCCTTTGTGTTAGACAAACGCTGAAGAAAGTACCGGTAAATTTATTAAATTAAAAACAAAAAATAGTTTGCCACACATGGTGGAAACATTAGTATTTGACTTTTTACCCATCACATTTCACTACCCATTTGGGTTGTACGTTTATATATTAATTACCATAATGGGGGTAGGGATGCATAAAGTATAATTTAGATGAAATGTGCCTGCATTTGTATGAAGAGAGGTTGAAATATTATGTATGGTGAACCAACCTCAGTATAACTGGCTGGAGTTTTAGTGCCCATTTCCCCGTAACCATCAACTAGACATGAATTTTAAATTTAAACAGTGACGCATTCTTTTTTGTTTTGTTTTTACAAAAACCACATTAAAAGAATTCCTGTGGTGATTTCGTAGGAGAGACACAACCAGTTTTAACTGATTCCAATAGTTCTGCGGTCCATTCCCTGTACTATACCGCAGCCAAGGTATCGAATTTCGCCGCTCATTTGTCAGTTTGTCAAGAGAGGGTATTAGGTATGTATTGAAGACCCTTCGAGGACGACAGAATATTAAGTCGGCGGTCAAATATCCAATAGCACGACCACGGTTGTAGTCATCCTACGTCATGGCAATATTATCGGCGCGAAATTGACTCGCGGCTTCTGAGGTTATATTGAATAGTTCCGTTATATCGGACCTCAGAGGAAGGGTAAAATAAATATTACTTTATCGATCACCAAAGTCATAAATATCTTTATAAAAGAGCTTCGATTTTAGATGACCGTTAAAATATATATACAGCATTTTTAAGAGAAGCGTTTTATGCTTAGAGATTAAAAAAATTGTTCCCCAGCTTTAATGACAGTTGAAAATTACCATATCTTTATTGATTTTATCAACGAATATAAAGAAAATACTGCCACTGTTTTAAAAATATTGTAGTGAAACATGAACTTATCTGACACAACTTGGTACTGAATAAATATATGGATTGCTTTTTAATGTTATGGGTGACCTGGTGGTCTAGGGGTAAGGTATCGGACTTCTGTGCTGGGGTCCGGGGTTCAGTTCTCGGTCCCGGCACAGATTTATCTGATTACCAAACCCTTCCTTCACCTCTGACAAGACATCTTGTGAATGTGGGGAATGACCAGGCCTCCACCGTGGTTCGGATTCCACGTTAAACTGTGGGTCCTCCATTTCATCTCGCAATCACCCTACCATTATGACACATTAGCGTAAGTGCGTATAACCCGAACGGGTAGTAAGACGCGGTGCTAATAATAATAAAAATAATAATAATAGTTTAATGTTAGGAATTAAAATAAAACTCGTAGAAAATCACATTTACTAAAAGTATCTATTTTTTCATTTAAAAAGATAAAGTTACTACCTATCTATATTACCATATATTACACACCAGTAGGTATGCGTCTCATTTGATTTGGATTCCAGCAGTGATGCGAAGGCTTCAGTTTTATACCCGTCTGGATGTTCATTAGTCACGGGTAAGAGAGAGTAAGAATGTGATAGCGATATACTAGGAAGGAAAGGATTTGGTATTGGTTGAGCGTGGGGGTTGCGGGTCGAGGGTGCTTGAAGAAAAGGACGGAAAGGGGGCGGGCGTGTTGGGTAGCGAGTCAATTTAACGTTAATAAGTTCATGCATAGAGTTGAAATATTGTTAATTATAATAAGCATATATATTAAAATGTGTCTGCTTGTTTTTATTAAAGCAACAACCCAAGGAATACAATGACCACGTGCCGATTACTATCTCATGTAACAGACAAACAAAAAGTAATATAATTATTTATAAAGTTGAGACGAAACAAGACATGGCCCTTTCTATGAAATTTGGACTCTTTAACAGTTAAAATCGATGGCATACCCAAGGGTAAAGAGGAATAAGTTATTCATTTGTCCTCCCCTTATACCCAATATTAAAAATAATTTTTATTAAAGCTTAACAAAAATTCTCCTCTGGATCTTGTCCCTCTCCCATGAGTCAAATTATTGTGGAAAGCCTTAATGGGCAGTAATAAGCAATGCCCAAAATGAGGACCGCCCCCAAAACCTGTGTAGTCAAGTTTTTATAAGAGGGGCTTTATCTGAAAGCTAAAAAAAAGTTACTAGAACTATTTTCACGTATTCATACGTAAAGCCATGTGATCTGAAGTTGTCACTTTTGATATGTCTTATCAATAGCTTTAAAATAAAGCTAATTATACAGTAAAATGTTATAAAATCTCCCACAAAACAGTATATTGGTGTTTTATAAAGTTTCTTCCTACGAAAATAATACTAAAGTAGAACTACTTTTATTTAAACTATTATATTTCTGATCTCTTGAGAGAGGGTAAACATCAATCTTTTGGGTTTTTTTAAATACAAGAGTGCTCTATGCTGGGTGATTATTGTGATCCAGTGAGACTCCTAAGAACTCGCTTGATGTTATTTTTAAAATATCACATTTTAGAATTTAAATTGACAACCATAACGGTTGGCACACGAACTAAACGTCAAGCTCGTCTAGTCAGGTTTTCCAATGACTGGTATTCCGAGGTTCCAATCTTGTACAGGTCTACAAATGGTGTTTAATCCTAAATTATATCCCTTCTCCCAAATTTTGATACATTTCCCCCTAGATAGTTTCTTGTCCCTTATTTAAAAGTGGTTTTTTTCACCGCGTCTTACTACCCGTTCGGTTTATACGCCTAACAAGTTTAATTAGATGTGACTAGCTTCAGTGTACGACTGATCTAAGACATCACTCTCTTGTCAAACTATTCAGCTGATGACGGAGAGATCAGGGCTCGAGTCTCAGTGGGGTCTGAGAGTTTAAAAAAAAAAAATCCATTCCCCTTCCAAATGTATATAACTAGATTACTTTTAAAATTCTTCCTTACTCACCCTTACTCAATTAGAATAATCCTTATAAATAAAAGTATGTCTATATATGTCTCGAGAGTATTTAATACTTGTCAAAGAGATATAAAGTTAAAATTTGGTGTAATTGTAGAGAGACCACTAAAGAGGTGTGCAAATTTTTCAAACTTGAAAATTGACAAAAAATAAAAATATTAAAAACGTGATATATTTAATAATTTTAATTCGTCAACATGATGTTTGTATTTCAAAAGCAAGGAAAACCTGGAATACAATGCTTATCTAAAATCAAAAGAGAGATTTCAAATTATTGTACAGTGACCTGTGTTTGTGGTTTGGCTGGCCTGTATTAATATTATTAAGTAAAAATGTTTTTTTCGGCCAGTGAAAATTTTACAGTAATATAGTTAAATATATTTAAATATATTTTACATAAATATGTTTATATGTTTATTTCCTTCTCCTTTTTTGAATAAAATTATAACTTAAGAAGTTTTTTCATCATTTATTTATCCTTACCAAATAAAATATTAACATTATTAATAACACTGTAGAGCTACAAATGATATAACCTTGCAAATAAAACTAATATTTGATTGTTGGTTAATGATTTTTAATAACGTGTTTACGCTATAAATCCTAAGAAAACAGGATTTTTTTAAGCACCACCTTTTACTGTCCGTTCGGGTTGTACGTCTTTCTGATTACGCTTATGCTTTAGGAATAAGGAAGCTTGAATTTTAGAGGAAGTGTACCCGCATTTGCCTGTAGGGAAAGTGGAAAATTATTTAGGAAAGACCAGCCTCAGTACATTCTACTGTGATTAGAGCTCTAATATCCCCGTCATTGGCAGTGCAGTATATTGCGTGGGTGACGCCTAAGCTTTCATACAAATACAAATCTAAAGTTCGGTTTTGTTAGGTTGGGTATTATTATTATTATTATTATTATTATTATTATTAGCTCCACGTCTTACTACCCGTTTGGGTTATACGCACTTACGCTAATGTGTAATGGTAGGGTGATTGTGAGATTAAATGGAGGAGCTACAGTTTAACGTGGGATACGAACCACGGTGGAGGCCTGGCATTCCCCACATTCACAAGATGTCTTGTCAGAGGTGAAGGAGGGGTTTGGTAATCAGATAAATCTGTGCCGGGACCAAGGATTTAACCCCGGACCCCAGTAAAAAAGTCCGACACCTTACCCCTAGACCACCAGGTCACCATTTGGGTAATATTGACATCAGAATGTTACAGACAGCCTTACAATATAGTTAAACCTGAACAGTTAGGGATGAACAAAAATTGCAGATATTACGAACGGGTAGTAAGAGGTAATACGTGGGGGCGGGGGAATGTTAGGTAGATTTCACTGAAGGTACCTAATAAAGTCTCCTCATTGGACTCCCTTCTCCTTTGATCGAGCAACCCGTACAGCAGCCAACATCTTGACGACGCGGGAACTCGACTCGGATCAACTTATAAACATTCCTCTACGTCTTTGGGTGACCCACGTGATAAGGGGGGATGGGAGGAATCGACCGGGTGGTTGGTCGGAACAAGAGCAGTCCCGCTCGGACACGTACCACATTGACGACGGGAACAGGCCAATTATACCCCGGACTCTCGCCTAACACATTTCCAAAGGGAGGGAGGCTATTTACAGGATGGAGGCGCAAGGGAGGGTTAGATAAGGTAATGGGGATGGGAATAGCCGTACCTTATTTTAAAAGTATTAGTGTCTACTACCCCAATTAAGTTTTAAAATGATTGTGATTATTTCAAAAGGGCTCCAATGTTAGTAGGTTTTCATCTAGTTTATCACTAGTCATTGATGGTAAAATACTCCCCAAACATGAGTACAGCTTTGCCCCACCCCATTAATATAAATCACGTGATGGGGACGAGATAGTGCTTTCAAACTTTTTTTTAAGTAAGGTTTTAAAATTTGATAGAATTCTCAAATCTAATGTTTTGGCGACTAATAATAAGGAAGCCGCCTGGGTAAGTGAGAAATTTCCGTGCATACGTTCAATTCTAATGAAATATTTAATTCTACGATGTGTTTTTTCCTAACACATCTATTGCTGACTTTTAATAACATAAAAAAATGTGTGAAATCTGATAGCTCATTTTCAATTACTCTTAATAATATTTGCAGCTCTATGAGATGAACTTGAAGGCAAAGTGTTCTATATTTAGCCTTCTTCTAACAAATACACTTTTTTTTTATATTAGCGAACTAGCCACTTTACCTTAAGATAAGAATTTTCGTAGTTTTCTTTCCAATTTTCTTATTGACATGACAGAGGGTGGTTGTAGGTAAAGATTGCAAAAGAGTTTGAGCTTAGACAGAAATAAATAGTTCCAGAAAACGACATAGACCATTGTTTTATAAGCAATGTTGTCTGACAGTAATTGATACTATCCCGTTGACCAAGGCGGATGCCTTTAGTACAAATTACTTGGAAACTGCATTATGTTGAGATTTTGCTAAAACAAGTCAGCTAATTTTTATTTCCATACGTTGGACACTTAATAACAGTATTAGCTCATTTTTGATTGAAATGGGGCTTTTAAATATCTTGTCCCAGCTCCCTCACATGTGGATAGCATTAACATGTGGTCACAGGTAGAGCACGCAATAATAATAATAATACAATTTTTGCTCACCATGTATTAATACCTGCTCATAATATACGCTTATATTAATCAAGATAGTTATGTAGAAATAAGGAAGTAGAGAATGTTGTGAATGTACCCATATTTGCGTCAAAGTAGAGTGGAAAACCATTTAGGGGGGGGG
>CABFOV010001976.1:70899-82299 GCA_902141375.1 Timema poppense
AAAAAAAAAAAATCAGTGTTATGTAAATTACTTTGTTAACGGATAACTATAAATAATATATTAAAGAGTACTATATAGTTATTCAAAATAATATTGAAATGCACAATAAACCACCAAAATAGTAATAAAAACATGCGATGGAGTTGAGAATGTTATATAATTTATATCTAGCTTTTGCTTCAGATTGAATTAATACTTTTCCTAAAAAGTTCATCTAATTCTAAACAGATATTTATTTAGTAACGAATGAGAATGTTTTATGCGGTATGTTTAGAAATTACGCATGGAACACTATGTGAGGACTTTAAATACAATAAGGGAGAAACTGTTTATGTAAAAGTAAGTTATATATCTGTAAGGTAAATGTAGAAACAACTTAGTAAGAGTGTAACAATAAACGAGTATTTTACCAAATGTAATTAGACACTATTAATGTAACAAAATACTAGGAAGTTTTAAAGTATAATTATAAAATAATTATGTATTAACATAATTACTAGGGTATTTTATAAAGCCAAACTAAAAACAACTTATATACAAAAAAATTAGGATATGGATACTCGTGCGTGCCTGCGTGTGTGTGTATGTATACAGTTAGTATTTTCAGAAACCAATTAAATACTTAAAGAGTAGAAATTTTGATTTAAGTATTAAACGTGCACTTTCTGAACCGACTGATTATTTCAGTACGAGAATTTCTACGAGCGAGATCGAAAGAGCCTACCAATGTTGCCAGGAAAGGTATATTCACACACCTCCCAGGGTTCTTTTATATGCCACAATCGACATGGGACCAGTGGCTTTACTTCCACTTGGGCGAAAGTTGTGTTCGGATGTTATTATTATTATTATTATCATTATTATTAGCACCACCGCGTCTTACTACTCGTTCGGGTTATACGCACTTACGCTAATGTGTAATGGTAGGGTGATTGTGAGATGAAATGGAGGGCCTACAGTTTAACGTGGAATCCGAACCACGGTGGAGGCCTGGCATTCCCCACATTCACAAGTTGTGATTAATACATGTCTTGTCAGAGGTGAAGGAAGGGTTTGGTAATCAGATAAATCTGTGCCGGGACCGAGGATTGAACCCCGGCCGCCAGCACAGAAGTTTGACACCTTACCCCTAGACCACCACGTCACCTGTTCGGATATTAATCACTCAAGAAAAATCCTTTTACCTCTGATAGTTTTGAACCCACTAACACTGGTTCCTGAGGCGAACAAACTACCGTAAGACCATCAAGGTCGACTATATAACAACTAATAAGGGTGTTTTAAATAGTACGAAAACATTTTGAATTGTTTTAAAAATAAATTAGTTAACTAAATCGACGTCTAAAGCTTAAAAATTGACGCTGTTTCGTTTATTGATAATATTTTTTTCAGATTTACTGACAACAGGAAGCTCTTAACAATTGAGATTCTAAGTAATCCCTCTCATTTATCCCCTTTACCCATGAATCATTAGGCTGTTATTCGATTACGAACTCCTTATTAAACTTAAGACGCCATATGAAACTCCACGCGTTATGAATTCAATATAATTTTAACAACACACATTATATCTAAACATGCTGCGGAAATAACACTTAAGCACGATAAGGCCCCCTTATTAACGGTACCTGAGCTCTCTTCATCCCAGAAAAAGTGTTATTATATATCAAGTGTATTGGCATGCCGTATTTGTTGTTGTTGCATGAATGTTTCATTATTTTGAATTAAGTTGGTAGCAGAATTATGCACAGAGAGATACTCGTATATATACAATAAGGTGAGGAAAAACTAAAATAATTACGGCAGTAGCCGTTCTGAGGGTGCTGAATTAAGGCTAAAAGGCTACATTATTAATTCATTATTTTTTAAATGTGTTTAAATCTATCAAGCTTAAAAATGTATAATTTTATTTTTTTGTTAAATTATTTATACAGCTTAACAGTAACTTGAGCTATTGACATTTAAATAACAGAAAGACGATGGTGAAGTTTAACAAAACTCGTCTTAAGAAGGAATGACTAGCCACATTGTGGATAAACCAGCCCCATTATGGGAGATCAGGATTAAATCCCTGCAATATATATCAAGTTCCTTCCAAGATGCCCCCTCTAAGGTTTCTTAAGTTTATAAGCCTATGCCAAGCCGCATACTTTGATTTTTATAAATTGTCGAAGCCCCTAAGTTTTGCTAAATGTGTTTGTCAAGTTAAGTTTACCCCTTATTCGACCGCCTCCTTTTGCACTGTTATAAAATAAATTGTGCATTATTTTATCGCTAATCTCTTATTAAAATTTTCTCGATTTCTATTTCACCATATATTATTTCCCTACCACCCCTATCTACAGAAATCTTTCTAGTACTTTTGTCAAGATGATGTTTTAAATAAATACAAGCCTCCGCCGGAGGGCAGTGACAGTAAATAATCCAAATATAAATTTAATGGAAAATAAATTATTTATTACAAATAAAACAAATGTGTGATGTAATAGGTTTATATTATTTTTATATTATCTATGGAATTTTAGCTATAACTAGTTTATAAGCCTATCCAAGACAGGCTTTTACTATAACTACAATATTACCCCACCTAACAAAATATAACCTTAAATAATTGATAAGTTCATAAAAGTATGAAAAACATTAACAGCGAAAATGCATGATTTTCATGAAGCAGCACACAGATATAATTCAAATTTCACTTCTTGTTCTTGGACATCACTGTCCATTGCACATATCCTAAGTTTTCCTTACGTACATACATTTATTCTTTATTTTATGCTTTTTATTATACTTAAATTTTGAGCTACCTGAAATAGATGTCAAGTAGTCAATGTCGTTATATTATAAATGAATATATATATATAGTGGTCTATATTTTTTTAATAAGCATATAAATTGAGGTTCATATCTTCAGGTTTCCTTAGTTAAATATTCAAAGTTTCAGAATCCTAGATTTCCTGGTTTTGGAGTTACTCGCACTGGTATTCTAGGTCTTTAAGACTAGGCTTTGAATACACTTATTAAAGTGATAACAAAATAAACTACAAAGTGCACATGCTTAGCTTTTCATAAATACCCATGCAAAGTTTATTGCCACAGAAGCTACAACGCTAATTAACAAATTAAATTTTACTGTATGTATATGGTTTGGTTTTCCAAAGAAACAAGTTTAATCTACGAAGATGACATGCAACAACCAAATTATATAACCCAGATATTGTATATAATATATACTTGATTTGAAATTGATAGATTTTCTTAATGATCAAGCTAGACATAAAATATATAAATAATAGGTTAAATAGTACATTATTTTAAGATAAAATAACCTTTAACCGCATGGTTTAAAACGTTAGTCTCACAACAAATGTACGAAAAAATATCAAGAGGTACACACCCTCAAACTGCCCTAAATACTTATATCGGATTTCAGCTTTCCAAGCTTCCTTGTTTTAGAATTATATTGTATATAGACAAGTACACGTTATTTGAATATGGTACTCTTTTGAAAGGTTTTTACAAAGGATTCCTGTATTATACGTGTTTTACTTACTACATACAAAATTAATTAACCAATCACTTATTGTATCAATATACATAAAAATAAATTTTATTAAAAGAAAAAATTAGCATTTTAATGAGTTTCTAAAATATTCATAAACACGTAAACTTATTTTCAGTATGATGTATATCAAATAAATCAACAAGACATCATGACAGAGCTATTAAAGCTCGTAACACCATATGTCAGAATATTACTTCAAATGTTAAAGTCAACAGTACAGATTTTAACTAAGCTATATACATTCTGTATATTTTCATATACAGTTTATTTCTCGAGAATTGTCTTATAATTAGTCACAACATGATTGTTCTTGGTCACGTGATTCTTACAATAAATAAAAGCTATTCGGGGAATAAATAATTATAAGCTTTATGTGGCATTGAATATATTCTTTCATAACGTTTAATTTACTATTTTCATTGGTTATAATTTATTAGTGGCATTGAATGCATGCTATTAATTTTGTATGGTTAAAGTCCAGTCACTCTTTCATTTAAAAGCAATTTATTTGTAGCTCTTTATAATTTAATTATTGGAAAAACTCCATAATACCACAGTCAATTTAGTATCAAATGGAAGTAACGAAACCAATTTCCGAAAGGTACGTTTTCCATCTTTACCCAGTATTAAACCTTGCCCTTGAAAGTTATAAGACTCCAGACCATCTAAGTTAAAGTGTAGCACTGTTGTGATATTATTAACTCCACAGGTAATATTAACAATAGGACTTGAAAGGAGGCCAAAGAGCTCTCAATAGAATGAGAGGTTGATCCTTGTCTTGGGAAGAACATCAAAGTGGGTGAAACTATAGCGAGAGCCGGAGAGGGTTAAGAAGGACAAAGCGATGTGGGGATACCTCACAACTACTGACCACGATACAGAAACTTGCCCCCAACTAATTACCCATACAGCTGATTACAAGAACCTCCTTGAAGCTCGTTAAGGTTGGTAGCAACTAGTAAATTGGGGGAAGCTATTGATCCTTATTGCCAGTGCTAAAGGAGAGGTTTAAACCTCTAAGATGAGGAAGCCACTACCTAAAACAAACATTATCTTTTGGGAAATCAACGTAATAAGAGTTAAATATACAAGTTTCCTTCGTAATTAGGGTTTTTTGATTTCATCGATTTCCACCATTTTAGTTTGAGGATGGTAGCTATATCCAAATTTAATAAATGTGTTTTACACTCTCAATCCATAAAATAAGGGCACAATTCCTTTATATTTTATTTTAAGCATACTTGGTGTGCCAGATGTTAGTGCCGCCAGGGAACGTTGTGTGACCCTTGAGGACTGGTAGCTCCCGTTAGACTACTCATAACTACAGTAGCCCCATGTCTCCTTTGGTGCTGACTGGCAGCTCACAGCTCATAGCTGACAGCTGCTAAACATACGTTTTTGCAGATCATATGGATCGGCGTAGGGATACATATTTTGGTCTGCTAGCTTTTGTATAAAATAGATGTCTGCCTGCCTCAGATTGACTCACCTTAAATATCTACTGGTGCCTCCATGTTGGCGGCTCCTGGGTTACGTCCTCCTTGGCTTGGTTGGGTGATTTGGCCGACATCTGGCCGGGCAGGTTGGGCGGCAATATCACTGTAGAGTAATATGTGTGTAGGAGGGGTAGGGCGATAGGGAGAGAGGTAGTTGGTCTTCCCTCCATAACACACTGGGCGGTATGCAGAAAAGTATAGCGAATGCTTAGTGGACCGATAGTGTGATCCCGAGTACACTATCGGTCCACCTTTTAACCTATGATGACGCAAACAAACGCACGCTACTATCCCTTTAGCATCAAGCTAATCAAGTTCTTGCATACGACCCACTATTCTGTTGGTAGTTCGTACCCGGGTTCTGCTCGGTATATTGGCAAGGACACTTCCACGAGTTCCCCTCTGTGCAACTTACGGTCAATTCCTTGGTAAACCAAGGTTACTTCTAAAGGTACAGACAAGTATATACTAGATCCTAAGGCTTCATAGAAGTTTTGCTGCGCTCCTTGAGCCAGGTTGAGTCCATCAACACTGGCGTTCGCTAGTGTCAATACTCGATGATAAAAGCACTTCCAAATGTGTTGCTAAACGACCCAATTTAAACAGGTTCATCATAAAGAAATCATTGTAGTTGTAATGGCCAGTCTGCGTAAGCTCTTTTCGAGGTAGGATTGTGTCAGGAGGGGGTTGGGTTGCTACCTTGACCTAGTTTTGTGGAATCCTGCCGATTGACTCTAGATGGATATGTCTTCTCTATAGTGAAACCGTGTTTAAAATGAATCTTTTTAATGCCCCTTGATAGCACCTGGCGATTTTAAAATGGTAAAATGAAGAGCGCAGCCATTTTAACCTGGAGGCTGAGGTTCTGGTGTATGTTCGTCTGTGGCCAAGGGCCAGACGAACAGTAGGGGTGGGTTGTCAAGCTACCCAGTGTTGACGTGTTCATCAACTAGTAGGGGCTGGTAGACCCAAAATATAAGTACATGTGCTTGCGTGGGTGGCTCAGCTCAGAGGGTAAGGCCACGGTGGGCTATAGGATAGCTGTGACGGGGTATTTGTCCCTCTCCAAGGATGTAATGAGTTCTGCCCATATATGCACGAGGCTAGATAACCGTTTATTATATGGAAACTCACCACAGTCCATTTGAAGGATATCCCTTATGATCCCTTCATCATTAGACTATAGATGCAGATGGATAGCTTGGACAGTAAGCAAGATGGGGTGAGTAGTCCAATCTTATGTAATGTACTTAACGTGCAATTTCAGAACAAATTGATTGTACCGGCACACGAGAACCTCTCTGATTGAGTGTGAAAGGGCCTAACAATTTTGCCGGGGAAGGTATTTACTATTTTCACATACCTTCCGGGTTTCTTTTACGTGGCACAATCGACATGGTACCGACGGCTTTAATTTCCCTCCGAAGGAGATTGTGCTACGGATTTGTATCGATAAAGAAAAATCGACCACAGTTGAGTTTGAACCCACGAATATTGGGTGTTGAGACTAGCACTTTACTCAGAAAACTCGAGAGCGTAAATAAGACGCTGTGCTAAAATAAAATGTTCTCTTTCGTCATAATATTATTATAGTATAATATAATATATATTTAAAATAATATCTTAAGAGTATGTGTGTTGAACAATCACTCTGCTTATAGATTAGTATATTTTACTTTATATATTTTAATGTAACCTTATATTATTATTATTATTACGGGTTATACGCACTTACGCTAATGTGTAATGGTAGGGTGATTGTGAGATTAGATGGAGGACCTACAGTTTAACGTGGAATCAGAACCACGGTGGAGGCCTGGAATCCCCCACATTCACAAGTTGTGATTAATACACGTCTTGTCAGAGGTGAATGAAAGGTTTGGTAATCAGATAAATCTGTGCCGGGACCGAGGAGTGAACCCCGGCCGCCAGCATTGTATTAAAGTACAGTTAGTGTTTTTAGAATAGGAATAACAATCCCTAGAATTGTTTTTAATAGGATATATTTTCAATATGAATAATATATTATTTATTCAATACTTACTTTTTTTTTTCATGATAAATATATCCTTCCCTGAATATTTGTATGCCACGTATGTGACTTTAGAAATTGTTTACAATTTTAAAACTAATGGACGCACATTAAAGTATTCTCCCCCATATATTATGTTCATGTATTAATTTTTACTCTAGAAACATTTTAGCAAGTTATTTGTACAAACTTAAAAACATTCAAACGTATTAAAAAATTGCATAAGACATGTGTTTATTATATTATAAAATGAAAATTTGATGCCAGGCTAGCTTATTTTGAAGTAGAGAAAAAAGTGGTTGGGGCAATTTGGTTGTTAGTTAGTTTAAGCTTTGATTTTTAAGTAAAGTACCTTTTTTTCAGCACCGCGTTATACTATCTGTTCAGGTTATACGCATATGTACTATTATTAAAATGGATTAAGGAGTAAGGTTGAACTTAGAGGAAGTATACCCACATTTTCCTGAAAGGACAATGGAAAACCACCCTCAGTACACCTGAACGGGATTAAAACCACGACATACCTGTCAGTGGCAGTCTAGTCTATTGCAAAAGTGATTCCTTAGACCATGTAGCCACTGAAGTAGTAAGATACCAATGCGTTGCATTAGACCAGAATCAAATTATATTTTTCTCTATTTAAATAAAAAAATCTTAGATCCAAATATGAACCCTAGAACTTTTCATACAGTAGAATTTTAATTAAAATGAATAAATTGCATGTATTAAATTAAATTCAATGTAGCTTAGTTTAGTTTAGGACATTATCATCGCCAGTTAAACGAGCTTATTAATAATATTTTGTTGGTCTAAAACATTTATTTTATTTATCATATTTATTACATCAAAATGAACAAATAATAAACATATTATAAATGTGTCAAGTAAAATTTTTGTTTTCTCAAATATACAAGCTTATATAAATGATTTTACTTTATGTAGATAGATATATTTAAGTCAATACCTTCAGATTTAAACTATAGATTTCTTTCTGCTATCCTTTTGAATATTTTGAATATTTTGAATATTTTGAATATTATGTCGATTGATAGATTTTAGGAATTTAGGATTTTAGTGCCATGCCTATACTTAATTTTATCTCGATATCGAGGCTAAAATTTATTTAATAAATATGCTCAACTGTGTGAAAAAGAAACAAAATCATGTTTGACTATCAAAAATAATTATTATAATATATTAATTTTCAAAGTAAATGATTTATGATACAGCCGTTATATTACATAACTCAATTACAAATATCATAGTTTTGACTAGAGCTAATTTCTTGTGACTAAACTCAAGTTTATTTCTTATATAGTCATACAAATCTCAAATCTTACTGTATATCCTTAGTCGTTTATTTTTCATCATACTTACAAACTTCTATACACAGATGTGATTTAAATATTAATCTAAATTGTATGCCTTATTAATTACAGATGCAATTCCATAGTCATCAAAATATTAAGTTAAACGAAGTTTAATGATTCCATTTAAATAAAAATATTTTTTCATGGAATTTTAATGGATTTTCAGAATGTACGCAATTTGGTTGCACTAGTATAGGAGTAATAAGAAATGTATAATTTAGAGATAATGTAACCGCATTTTCGTAAAGGTAAAGAGGGAGGTCAGTAAGAAAAAACCTTAAGTGCATTCAGCCAGGATTAAACCATCTACCTTTCCATTATTTTATTAAATTCAAGGCAAGCATTTTTAACTTTTAAAATATATATCTCTTTATTATATTTTTGTGTTTTAAAGAACAGTTTAACAATGGTTTTGACTCAATTAAAAAACTAAATGCTTCGTTGATTTTCTTTTCTTCAACTTTTTATTGAATTCAAAATTTAAGTGATCTTTGTACCCTTAATGAGACTAATAAACGCTGTGAAGAGGCAATAAGAGCTCAAAGGAACCCTTTTTTTCTACTCGCTGATAATTGGAAGACAATTATGTCACAAACACTGAGTATTTCGTATTTTTTCGTATGGATTTGTACGTTTTCACGGAATCTCTCCTCTATGGCCTACCTTAAAAAAAAATATATTGTATGAATTTTGTCCTTTCAAAATAATATAATTGAAAACCGACGTACTAAAAATACTTCGTATAAATTCGTAATGTGAAATAAATCAACAAATGAGTTCATAATAATTGCTCTCTATTTATTAAAAAGCACTGTCTTCACATAACTAAACTATAATAAATTAACGAACAAAAACTTCATACCCGTAAACTTAAAATAAAAAGTATAAATAAAAAATAATCAAAACCAGTTTAATATTTATTTTTTAAATCATAAGGGGACTTAGTAAATCATCTGATTTAAAGTTATAACTTCAAACTTTATTGGTTCATAACATTATTTTTCAACAATATGGTTTTTATTTGTCATCATGCTTAATTCAATATGACTCCTAATACTTGTTTTAGACAAATACTTGGGCATTACCTATAATTCAATTTTTTTCTAATATTTCAGTAGGTTAGATAATATTTAAGTTCTTAAAAATGTGAATCCAAACTTGTACTAAGGCGTGTTAATGATAAACCCTGGCCATACCAAATTATAGTAATGATAATAGTTTAATTACCTCACACTGATGGTTAATACAACTTATAATCTGATATTAATAATATACTCTAGATTATTTGTGGTAAGTTTCTTATAAAAATTATCTTCCTTTATAATTATGGATACTTATTTTTCGTAGCAAGCACGAAAAAAGTTTTTATTGGACTTTTAAATAACGTGCATGATATGTATAGTATTATATATCTGTAAAATATCTTAAAATAACTTAATAAATACAATTTGTTCGGCTACTAAACTATACATTAAAAAGAGTATTCGAATTAGATTTATTGCACATGTCTAATATAATAATGGAAATTTTTTTCCTCAAAATATATTTATAAAATATCATGTTCCTTATCTTACCACTCGTCTAGTGTAACCAATATTTACAATATAATCATAGAGATGAGTAAAACACATAAGGAAACGTAAACACATTTGCGTGAAGAAAGAGTGGGAAACCATTTAGTAAAATAACCTTCAATATTCTCTGTCACCCGCCTCGGTGGCGTAGTTGGCTAACGCGCCTGTCGTGTTGAGCTCGACTGCTGAAGGCGGGGAGATCGAGGTTCAAATCTCGGTCGGGTGAACTGAGGGTGGTTTTTCCTAAATGGTTTTTCACTCTCCCTTCACGCAAATGTGGGTTCGCTTCCTCTAATTCAACCTTCCCAATTCCTAATCCATTAGAGTAATTAGTACTTAAAGCGTATAACCCGAACGGTTAGTAAGACGCGGTGCTAAATATTATTATAATAATATTCTCTGTCCCAATTCCAAACACAACCTCAGCTACATCACCAGGCCAGACTAAATGAGCCTGCCATTTATACTTTACAACAACCAATATAAGTACCACTTAGTTTATTAGTGAATTGTACTATTTTTTCTAAAGCCAAGACATACGTTTTAACTCCTACCTGTTTACCTCACAAACTTTCTCCCTTTATTAGATAATAGAATTGGAGACCTTTACCTACAGCTCTTAATATATGTGAAACAAAATAATATAAATTATTGAAAAAATATAAATTATTTTAAAAAAACGTAATAAAAAAAGAACATATGAAATAATATACACAGTTTCAGAAACATAATGTGAAACAAATGTTACGGTGCACCTAATATACTTTCTCGCTCCTCTTAATTTTCTAAATTATACTTATGACTCGTAAATTAGGTCAAACAAAATTATACACATAAATTCTAGAAAGATCACAAGAAAAAAAAAATTTTGAACAAAGAAAATACTTGAAATAATACACTGATACATACACATTATTTAATTTTTTGGTCATTTTCAACTACCCATTTTCCACGTCTATATTTGCCTATAGCTTAGACAAAATATTATTTTAAAACATAGATGATAAACTATTTCCTATTTTAAGAGTTTCAAATATATGATCCAATTTGGAGGTATCAGCTCACGTAAGTACCATTGAATTAATTTAAAAGAAAATGAAATTTACTATTTTGTTTGTTATGATAAAGTACAGTGCCAAGATTTGAACTTTATTCAAACTGAGTAAATCTCTATATAGATTTTTTTGGGCTGTAAGTAATTTACCATTAATTTTAGTGTTAGATATATAACTCCAAAAATATCTCTTAGAAAACTTATGAAAACTTTAGATACAACGTTTTAGCCTGCTCGGTAAAATGGTTTCGGCTCCAGACACGTACACGCACACACGCACACACGCACACACGCACACACACACACACA
>CABFOV010001976.1:82799-97642 GCA_902141375.1 Timema poppense
ATATATATATATATATATATATATATTTATATATATATATATTCGAATGCTGGAACACTTTCTCTAACCTCCCCTTCCACACCCCTAAAACCATTAGTGTAATTATTACATAAGCTTATAGCCCGAATGCTTAGTAAGACGCGATGCTAAAAATATATATATATATATATATATATATTTATAGAGAGAGATATATATATTTTAAGCACATAGTATTAGTACTTGTTTGGATTGTATGCCCATGCAATAATTACGCTCATGGATCAAGGATTAGTAAGGTTGAATTTAGATAAAGTGTACACGTATTTTCGTGGAGAAAGAGTGGAAAACCATTTTCAGTACACCTAATTGCGATTCAAACTACGATCTTCACGTCATCGGCATTCTAGTGTATTGTGAAAGTGACGCCATGAAGCATGCGGTCACCAAAGCGGGTTTGTTCTAGAGTTAATTTAGTCTAAAAATATATGGACCGATATAAACAATTGGTTATAAACCTCAACATATAGACTACAATCTAAAAAAATACTTGTGAGTAAATAAAAAATCACAATTTAAGTGACTTGTAAGAAAATACCAAATTTACACGGTTAACACATCTAATTAGTTAAAACGTACTAAATTAGTTCAAACAGACAAGGATACCAAACTTTCAAGTTAACTTGTGTTGCGTTTGTGTTTGACCTCGTTTCGTAATTTGTGTTGATTTTCTTTTGTACTCTTTAACAGAGTGTAGTTCAAGAGCTATATTATTGTTGCTTTATTGTCAGTCATGTTTGTTTAAAAATGTTCAAAGTTATATTTATGTTACAACCACGCTAATCATTTCCCAGTCGATGAAACTTTATATCCTTTAATTGAACTTGGGAGATCATTAAATTCGATACATGTGACATTTAATTTTTGAAACACTGAATAGAATTTTGTTCAAGACTAAGTTATATATTACATCGGCTGCTGCATGTTAAAGGCGTTACTCTTAAGACAGATTAAACTACCAATAACGCGTAGATAGGTTTTCAAATCCCAATCGTGTCAATAAGGGTGGTTTTTATTATATGGTTTTCCACTCTATATTCAGACAAATGTGGGTACAATTCCTCTAAGTTCAACCTTGCTCATCTCTAACACATCTTATTTATTTTATATGCGTATAAACTGAGCTAGTGGTAAGACGTGGTACTAAGAAGAATACTTTTGGAATCGAACCAGGTATTCCTAGACCTTAAAAAACTACTCCTATGACCACCTATCCTAGACATACAGCAAATTGTAGTGTTCATTATAATGTTATTCTTATGAAGAACTTATTATAGCTATGCCGTCCTAAATATATCCGTTTTGTAGGGAGTTTTTTTTTCTCCATCGCGTTTTACTAGTTCATTCGGGCTGTAAGCATTAGTTTCATACTACGTCTCTTAAAATGTATAAGGGTATAGCTCCAATTTCTTGATTGATTTCAAAAAATAATTTTAAATTTTTGTCACTTAGTCTTTGTTTATTAAAAAAATATAAATGCATTGGCACGAAGGAAAATTTGGAAAAACATTTAGTAAAAACTACACTCAAAACAAGTGTCCAGGATTCGAACCCTAGCATCCCTGTCACCTGAAAACCAGAATAGATTAGTCTGAGATTGAGTCGACTTGAACAACGTTGTGGATTATGTTTTATAAATCCTGTAGTCTAGAGAAAACATTTATTATAATTTTTTTTAATCCTTAAAATAATACTGCGTTTTCGTCAACTTTTTCCATTAAGTCTCTTTAGTTTAACCTTGATTTAAAATGGTTACCTTTGTTTTTTTCTGCCATGTTTATCAAACAACATAGGTCAAGGGTAACTTCATCTAGTCTAAGCGCTTCAGTGAAAATCTCTTCAATCTCTCTCTCAGCCCCATTCTACAAGCAAAATGTGTTTCATTTGACTAACGTTATTCATGGCGCTAGCCCAGCCACTGTTATGGAAATGTTGCTTGCCCTGGCACCTGGTTTGCTTGAGGGTGTCAAGGGGGTGAGTTGACGCAGGGAAAGGTGGGGGGTAATAGGAAGGGGATGAAGGCAGAAGAGACGAGACGAGACAAGTTTAAACTAATCACTTTGGGAGTCTGTCACGAACCAAACCATCCAGCAGCACCTTCTGTTAAAGGAGGGAAAACTTTTCTCTTGGCTTCGTCAACTTTCCTTTTCACAGAAAATTCAACTCAACTCGCACATACAAGAAATTATTCAAATGAAAGAAGAAAAAATATTTGTGTGTGTGTGTATGTGTGTGTATGTGTGTGTGTGGTTTACGTCCTACTACCCGCTCCGATTATCCCTTCATTTACACTTGTTTAGGTATAAAGAAGGTAAAAATGAGGACGAATGTAATCGTATTTGAGTAAATAAAGAGTGGAAAATCATTAAAGAAACAAACGCTCTCACTACATATGGTCGGAATTCGAATTATAGCTCGTAAATAACAAAACAAGCTGGAGTTGACGTCCTAGCCCACGAATCCACCATTTTTGAGTAAAAAGCTAGGTCTTTTATTGAACTGGGCTGTACTAGGAAAACCATTTTAATTTTATTTTGTTGAAGAATATGTTTTGAGTTTGTTTGAATAAATATATATATTCAACTATATATATTTCATACTATATACAATTCTAGGAGCTTATTTATCAGCAATGACGTGTGACAACAATATTACTAAATAACAGTCGATAGCTCATTGGTGTACAAATATTAGGGTTTTGGGCTCCACTACAGGCAGAGATGGCATATTATTTATTATTGGTGAAAATAAAGTTTTCCCTAAAACAGTGACAAATAATGACCGTTGGAAGTAATAATTGTATCTTCTCTCCTAAAATGGTGCATTGAGATAAAGTAGCAAAGATACGGCCAGAACGCATTGTGGTTTTAGAGGACAACCACAACAAGAAATTTCTCGTCCTTGTTTTTTAAAGAGCCACAACGGGTTCTGGCATTTAAAAAAATGCCATGCAGTGAAATTTGTGCCGTGAATGTTAAAGAAAATGATTGCAATGTATTCTGCCATTATGAAAATAACACAGTGCATTGTGGTCGTCTACCTTTACAGTTACGACATGTCATTATTTGAGATATGATCAACGTATTAATATCAAATTAGATAACGAGTTAAATACTAAACTTAATAATGGAATAATCTACGTCAGTGGACACTTTGGTTGGATGTTAAGCTAGTTTTTTGTGGAATAGTTTTGACGTGGAAGTCAGGATTCAAATTTTGGCCGGGTGTAATCTTTTGATAAGTATAATTGAATGGGTAGTAAGACAAAGTATAGTGGAGCCCAAGCACTCCAGTTTGAAATCGCTATTCTAAGTCGTCACTCTTGCATTAGATTAGACTGCCTATAACGGGGGGTTCCAGATACCGGTAGAATGTAGGCCTACTCAAGGGTGCTTTTTTCTATAAAGTTTATCACTCTTCCTCCACGAAAATATGTGACCACTTAATCTAAATTCAACCTTCCTCAGCCTTACTCATCCCTAACATATTAATGTAATTCATATTCGTGCAACCTTAATGTGTAGTAAGACGTGGTGACAATAAAAAAGCTTATGTGGATTGCCTGGATGGGTGGGGGGAAAATACTAAAAGACAATAGAAAAAAAACATAAATGTAACGTAAAGAATCGAGCTACATTAAAAGTATTAAAAGAAGTACGTCATTAATCAGAGCTATATACCAAAAAGGATTAACGTTGTTTGAGAGAGAACGCAGAGTCAATGATGGAAAGGCTGACGCACAGAATGTAAAATGACGCTTGTGACAGACATCTGTCCTCATAGGTCGTCTAAAGACGCTGGCTTGCCCAAAGGACCGCTGTATGTTTTGACCTCTTGTGATCATAAGGCTGGAAAACAATGGCAACCAACGTCTCCGTGTCCACGTTACGTAACATAAACAGGTTGTCTCGCTGGAGATACGGCGTCTTTTGATGAATACATCTCGGTAATCAATTAGGTTATCGTGATTGAAAAATGTATTATGTATTTTTTACAGTGGTTAAATTTTCAAAGATTCAGCTTTATAGGTCATATAGAGGCTTCGGAGTGTGGGAAAGGACACACACAATCAGGACATTTTATATAAATATAATAAAATGTGGTCAAAGTCGGACGTAAAAGATATGTTAATATTTTTAAACGGTTTCTTCAGTAAGAATTATAGTATATTTGATAAAAGAGATTTCAAAATACTTAAAAACAAATTATACATTAATATTTTCGTGTACCTAGCTCTATTTATTGACCCACATCTGTGGCCACGTGGATTAAACGTTGTATTCGTGTAAAGTAGTTTACCAATAACGAGAAAGTCAAGAGGACCTGAGTGTCACAGAAACCATCTTAAATTCCAGTATGGATGCTCCGTTCCCAATCCTCAAACTTATTATTCAGTACAAACATACACACTATTTTCGTAAAATATTTACATTATATCGAGGGTCTAAGGCCAAAGGACGTAACCCTCAGAAAGGCAGAATTTACAGAAGATATAAAAAAAGTAGTAAAGAAAATTACTCATCTTTTTCTATAAAATTAAAATGTAAACATATTCAGTGTGTGGTCATTTGATGATACAGTTATTTTAATGAGAAATTAACTATATTAAATCATTAATAACTTATTACTAAAGTTTGGAGGTTCAGTGAGCTCTTTGACCCTTACCAACACATGCTTGTTTTTATGGTTACGCCTACATTAATTTGGGGGCTATGCCACTTGGCATGTTTGTAAAATATTCACCGAGTACAAAACTAAAGGAAAAAGGATTATCTAAACCATTTATAAAAATGTTGGGGTTAAGCCAATTGGTGAGGTGTATTTTAAACTAGATAACATATAAATTACCTAACCTCAATTTTTGAAATTATTATGGATACGCTCTTTGGCCTTTATACTCTCTCTCTCTCAGTATAAATATATATATTAAAGATGGGTTGAACCTTGTAATATGATCTAAATCAAAATATTAAATTTATTTTGAATCCTTAATCCAAATTCGAATCTTTAAACGGAACAATTTAAGTTAAATTGTTAAATTTAAAATATTTATAAGCAAATTTTGAAACGGTTGTTTAAGGCAAGGTGCCACTGACAAGTGTTTTGTTAGTCATGTTCATTACGTCATAAACAACAAATAAACTACTTTTACTATACCAATAATATTAATATCATTTTGTAATAAGTTTTTTGGTTATTTATTGCTCTCTTAACTACACGAATCTATATAATTACTGTTGCCAATGGCTTGAAATTGTTATAAAGTCAAAGTCAATTGATATATTGTATTAGTGATACTTTTTTGAGATATTTACGCATCTCGAATATCGTTAAAACTATAGGATTGAGAATTTGAGAATCCCATCTATAATTTGAATACATTTAATATGTATTTTATATCATATATCTATGCATATTATATGTAAATATATTTCTTACGTGTATATATATATATATATCTCAAAGTAAAAGGAATTGATAAAAGTTCATGTAATTTGAGAGATTAAAAGGTTTTTATTTTTTAATATTAAATACATGTATGATATATATATAAGCAAATATTAGTATTAATTTTTTAATACGTTTTGACATATTGCATCTGTTAAAATTCCCTTGAAATGTAAAATTATTTGTTAAAAAGTTTTATTATACATTAAAAATATTTACTTTTTTTCAAATCACAACTGTAAGATATATATATATATATATATATACTTTCTATGATTTCTCTTTGTATTTTAAATGAAATTATCTCCTTTAATTTGAATTTGATATCCTTAGGATATCAAGTTAGACAGAAAACAAATTAATTCTATATTATACAATAATAAGTTATTTCCATAGAGAACTACCCTGACTTCACATTGTAAAGTTCGAAATAAATTCCATAATTTTAGAAAAAACATATATGCATACTTCATTTCACATAGGTTGAGATAATTACCCTGCCAAATGTATTTAAAAATTTGTACACAAATTAATTATCAGTAATTTCCGGACAGACCAACAGATAAAGTGCCAAACATCCGATTTTAAACTGGTCTTCCACTCAATTTAGTCAATTAAATATAATATTGTGGTGGTGGTGTCATAATGTCGAGTAAATTCGTCATTGTAAACGGTTTAGCAATATTATTAAATCATCATATATGAAGTAACTTCTACTATGAGTTTAAACACACTTGGATTTGTGGCTGCATGAATTATTTTAAAATTGTAGTAAATTATTATTTGCTCTTGTGTGTTGTATCACTTTGACACTTAACAGCGGGCTTATCCAGAAATCTGGTTTACTGGAAGGATTACTCTGTGAATATAGTGACATTTCCATCTTTTATAGTGAACAATGAAAAGCAAAACGGCTTATCATAATGGGAAGTGGTAGTAATTTCCCGTTCAATATCCGGATTAGATGAGATATGGAAAAGATAGTTGAGTGAATGTATTTCGACTCTTGATAATCGTATATACTTTTAGTCTTTTTTATATTGAGTAAACAGCATGTGTGCTTTGTAATGAAATTTTCTCTTTTAGCTGGGTAACAATATTGGTTAGGGTATGGCCAGACTGGGCGAGTGACCAAAAAATTAACTGGAACACATTGTTTGTAATGAGAGGTGGACAAACTGGAACGACCCAAGCGACGTGCTCGAAAGATAGACCTGGTTATATTTTTCAAGCACGCGCGCTCTAGCCGGAACAGTCTAGTTTACAGGCTCTGGGTAATATTATTGTATGTTGGTCCATTGTGTGTTAGGAAAACTTCTCAATTTGACATGATATTTGACTTTTTTTTATAGTTATCGATAGGTTTAATACACTTGCTACTAACGGACTCTTTTAATTGGTAAGATCATAAGCTATATATATACACAATATGTATATGTAAAAGTAATATGTTAAAATACTTCCAATATTATAATTAAAGTAAGTCTTTGCAAATGAAAATCATCATTAGCACGTAGAGAGGATGGGAAAACAACAATAAATCACTTGTCAAAAACCACTCTCAGTTCACTGCGCCAAGATTATAACCTTTGCCTTATTGTCAACAACTATCGAGAGCTATCTGCTAATCACGCGTTCGCACGCCATTTTGGCCACGCAGTAGTTAAGTCGCTCGCTTGCTAGCACGCTTGTCAGTCTGGCCGAACCATTATAGTATAATTACAATAATTTCAAGAATTTGTAAGACAGCTAAAAAGCTTAAATTTACTTTCCCATTTTCATACGTCTAATTATTATGTTCTTTAGCTGTTGCTGTTGACATATATATTATAAACTAGTTTTTAGGCCTGTCTACTATATGTTGATTGTAACCAACAAAACAAAACCTACCATTCAACTGATAATCACATGGAAGTTTCAGATTTGATTATTAAAAAAAATTTATCATTCTGTTGGATATCACGTAAAAGTGGATAAAGTGAGAATAAACAAATTTGTTATCTATTTAATAAATAAAAAAATTAAAGAAAACTATCGAAATTTGAAAATCCAGCTATATTAGGTTCTGCCCCGTGATTAAATGATTCAGTTTTCTAGGTCAGATAGAGGCTTCGGAGGTTGTGGAAGGACACACACATCAGGAAATTTGACATATACAGTAAAATATTATCAAATCTTAACATAAGATATGTTAGTATTTTTTAAACGGTCCTTTTAATCAGAATTTTAACATGGTTGATAAGAGAGATTTAAAAATACTTAAACACAAATTAAACCTTTTTTTTTCTTCAGGTTCCTAGCTCTATTTACTAACCCATATCTGTGGTCACGCGGATTAGACGTCGAGCTCGTATAATTTAGTTTTCCAATAACGCGAAAGAGTTCTGGTCTTGATTGTGAAAGCAAATGGGGCTGTATCTCACATAAATTCTCTAAATTCTTATTTCAATATGTAAACTCATTCTATTCCTAAATACTGCTAAAAAAATTTGTGAAGGCGGGGNGTTAGGTTAGGTTAGGTTAGGTTAGGTTAGGTTAGGTTAGGTTAGGTTAGGTTAGGTTAGGTTAGGTTAGGTTAGGTTAGGTTAGGTTAGGTTAGGTTAGGTTAGGTTAGGTTAGGTTAGGTTAGGTTAGGTTAGGTTAGGTTAGGTTAGGTTAGGTTAGGTTAGGTTAGGTTAGGTTAGGTTAGGTTAGGTTAGGTTAGGTTAGGTTAGGTTAGGTTAGGTTAGGTTAGGTTAGGTTAGGTTAGGTTAGGTTAGGTTAGGTTAGGTTAGGTTAGGTTAGGTTAGGTTAGGTTAGGTTAGGTTAGGTTAGGTTAGGTTAGGTTAGGTTAGGTTAGGTTAGGTTAGGTTAGGTTAGGTTAGGTTAGGTTAGGTTAGGTTAGGTTAGGTTAGGTTAGGTTAGGTTAGGTTAGGTTAGGTTAGGTTAGGTTAGGTTAGGTTAGGTTAGGTTAGGTTAGGTTAGGTTAGGTTAGGTTAGGTTAGGTTAGGTTAGGTTAGGTTAGGTTAGGTTAGGTTAGGTTAGGTTAGGTTAGGTTAGGTTAGGTTAGGTTAGGTTAGGTTAGGTTAGGTTAGGTTAGGTTAGGTTAGGTTAGGTTAGGTTAGGTTAGGTTAGGTTAGGTTAGGTTAGGTTAGGTTAGGTTAGGTTAGGTCAACTAATATGAGCTCGGTGATACGCTTACACGAACCGCAGGGTAGAAATTAAATTCATAATGACTTTGTTCAAATTGTAACATGGAAGTTAGGCTAGGTTAGGTTAAATAAGTTTAGGTTAGGTTAGGTTAGGTTAGGTTAGGTTAAATAAGTTTAGGCTGGTTAGGTTAAATAAGTTTAGGCTTGGTTAGGTTAAATAAGTTTAGGCTTGGTTAGGTTAAATAAGTTTAGGCTTGGTTAGGTTAAATAAGTTCAGGCTAGGCTAGGTTATGTTAGTGGTTAGGAGTTGATTGGGATTACAGCTTGTTTCACAATTCGTATGGACCGGCTGACAAGTATACTTTATTCCGCAATTTGAGTAGGCCATAATTGAATGCCTGCGGAGGGGTATAACTTGTTCTGCAATTCGAGCGCGCCCCTTTAATCCTGGCCTCATGCATTGAAGTGTTATCTCTTAATGGTTCCCCACGAAAATGCAGCTATTTTCTTATTCAAAGGGGAGACATAGGAAAGAACTGAGAAGCGTTGCAAACGTTTACAAATCCCGAATTATTTTTGAAGTAAGTTGATATTTTTTAAATATTCGTTTCACGAAAATGTAGGTGAAAGCTCTGATCAGTTTAAAAGATTAAATAAGTTTAAAATGTTCTTAAAAATGTTCTGAACTTATATAAATCCCTCTAATACAATCCCACATTGTATTAAAATTTTCTGTCTCTCTATCAAAACATGACTTTATTTGATAGAGGAAGGCTATATCCAGGTTTGTGTTTTCTTTACTCTCAGAAGTATAAAATTTAATTAAAAGTGCCATGGAATTTTTTCTTAAACTTAACTACTGAGAAACTTTTTAATAACTATCGTCTACATTTTGTTGAGGCTCAATTTTAAAATATCAAACAAGTTATCAAATAATTTGGAATTTCTAAACGTCTGCAATGCATCTAATTGCTTTACTACTCAGCACCATTTGTGTCACACACATCTTCATCACATTGTTGTTAATATGGAACATATACAAAGATCAAAGAAGATTGCAAAGAAATTAGTAAAAGAGAGTAAGGTGCAAATGAGATTAAAATGAGAAAGAATGTAGAATAGTCATGAAGGAGTCTTTATAAATTTTAATGTGGTCGATGCAAATCCCACCAATCGCAAGTCTCACGTAGACTTTTAAGCCGGGGTTTGAGCTCAAATCCTCCAGTAGTGGCTTAGAACTTGAAAGTTCATTTCCGTTCTTATAAAAGTATTAAGATAGGTGTAGCCAGTCCAACTTATTAAACCCTATCTTATCTTTAGCTAGTTCTATCCGGTCCACCTTACCCTATCTTGAGCTTGTTCTTTACAGCCCACCTTTCTACTAATGTTATATTTCCATGCGAGTCTAGGTTTTTACAATGGTCTCTTCCCATTGGGTTTACCAGTCCATACTCTGAACAATTTTATGAACGTTTATAGATTCTTTAATTCGCGCTGCATGTCCTGCCCACCGTAACCTGCAAGATGAGATTTGATTATCTTAGCTCCAATATATTAATTTTATTTTGAGCAAAATATATTTCCAAGCACCTAGTTTTCTAACACCCTCAAAAATTTTTGTTATGTAGGGTAAGAGACTGATATTAATACATGGTTCCAAAATTAAACGTGTAATTATGTGAATAACCTGAAATAGTAGCCAGACGTGGTAAACACACACACACACACACACACAATAGAGCGAGATTGGTAGATTTGACTGTGAATGTAATATGTTGTGTATATCTAAGGCTCTATATGCATGCAACATATTCTCTCATTAGCATTCAGTTTCGAGTCACGCACTGAATATCTGGTTTTGGTTTGGTTCAGTAGGGCATCATTTGCACGAGTCGACCTCAGACTGTTCGCCTGAGGGGATATTTCAATCGATACCTATCTAGGGCAGTAATACATATTACGTAAGCAGAGCAGCTTGAATATGAATTCATAATTTTCATTGTTTACCGTTTGCTTTTGCGAACATGATTAGTAGTAGATACAGGGTAGTTCATATCAGTTAATCGAGAAACCTGCTTCAGTGGCCGAACGGTCTTAGGCATCACACTTGTGTTGATACTTGCCTACTGAATAGGGGGCGTCTGGGTTTCGAATTCCGGTCGGGACTATTGAGTTAGATTTTTCTTAAATGGTTCCCCACTCTCCTTTCACACAAATTCGGGTAGATTACCTCAAAGAATCCTCAGTTTTATTTTTTTAATTTAGAATCGTTTCTTACTACTCGTTGGGATTATAAGGTACTAATTACACTAATGGTTTAGGGATTATGAAGGTTTAAATGAGATTAAGTGCATACGCATTTGCGTGGAAGGAGAGTGGAAAACCATTTAGGGAAACCACTCTTGGTACACGACCGGGATGAAACACTGTTCTCTCTACTTTGGCAGTCTAGTCTAACACGAGAGTATCGGGTTGGATCACGCGGCCACCGAGGTGGGTAAAGAAAAAGCCTCCTTAATTATCCCTGCCTCATTAGAACATATAAGCGTGTAACCTGAACCAGTAGTAATAGTAATACAGTGATAGGAGGATTGTTCATAGGAATTAATCTTCAAGGATTGTGTGCTAAACTAAATTGTGGATATAAGAATTTTAAGGTCAGTGGCAAACACTGAAATGCACTTATGTGTGGGCATACGATCAAGCTTGTACTTAAAATAAAATGGTTTTTTTTTGTTTTTGCTCAGAAGGGGGCGGGGGGTGTATTTATGGTAGCTTAGACAGCCGTTTAAATAATATAGCTAGTCTTTCATACAATGTATTTACATTTTTTTTTATTCTTATACTAATTGAAAGGTTTGGTAAAATAATTTGCAATGCCACAAAATATTTAGTCTGAGATTATGATGTTAAAGGTTTAACTATTTTTAAAACGCGCAAGCCTAAATAATTATATTTGATGTCTTTGAGATATCACAAATTATTATAAATGTTGTTCTAAGCAAAATATTGAAGAGGAAATAATTAATTACTAGCTCTAGACCATATTATAATTATAATTGTGGCGTAGTACATTATTGCTCCAAGCCATTCAGTTTAGAAGTTTGTGGATAAATTTAATGCGTGTGTTTATTTTTTAAATAGTACATAGGTATTAAAATGTTTCCATAAAATTTTACCCATATTCATTGTTCTATATTTCAGTTTTATACCATTTAATTTATGTATCTGTTTTAGTATCGTGTCATAGTACCCGTTTGGGTTATACGCTTATATGTACTAATTTTTACGCTAATATGTCGGGGAGGAGGAAGCTTTAATTTAGAGGAAATATACCCGCATTTTTGTGAACAAAGATTAGAAAAAAACATTCATGATAGATAATCTCAGTACACTTAACCGGAAATCGAACCCCAATTTCCTCATTACTGAGTGTTCAAGGGTGAAGCCTTAAACCATTGTTTCACAGAAACAACCGAGTTATTATTGAGATTATTTGCTGTCTCGGAAGTGTCAAAAGCCCCATTTGCCGGTTTCCTGGGTACAACACTTATGTGAGCAAACAACTTACAAGCCAAGTTGATTTAAACCTTCGCCGGTGCTCACACGCTATACGATATCAATCTTGTAAAATACGATATGAATGGATGTGTCTGGGAGGTTGAGGTTCGGATGCCGGCTGGAAGCACCATTGTTTAATACCCATTCAGATTAGCCACATATTTACACTAATAAGTTTAGGGATTAGAAAGGTATAGCTTACATTAAATATGCAAGCATGTGTATGTAAAGAAAGTGTAAACCCTTTGAGAAAAAAACCCACACTACATCTGGCTAGGATACGAATCTTGATCTTTCGTCATCAGAAAACTCAAATCAGGCGATACTGAAGCCTCTTATCACGTGCCCAGTGTAACTGTATTAATTAAAATAAATCTAAAAATAATTTAGTGTTATGACTATTCATACACTGTGATTATGAAAGAAAGAAAAATGCGGATGTGCTCACCTTTTATTCTTCATACAGTAGCTAGAGATATACATGTTGTAATCTGCTTGCTTGTTCCATCTTCGTGAGTTTATAAACATGGAATTGATTTACATAATCACTGGGCCAAAAGGTGAAAAGGTCCGACGATTGTACATGTAAATCGAGGGGGGGTAGCGGTGATTACATTCTACCTCTGGAGTACGAGCGGTATTGAAGTCATCTTATCAGCCATCATTTATCTGCAACAAGCGTGGTTCTCGCCTCTCCAATTAGCTTCCCTTCACCCTGGTACTACCGGCCATTGCGTGGAAACGGTCTTTAAAATAAGTGGCCAATTTAGTTCTCTCACTAATCTGCAGGTTTGTGATATCGCGGAGAGTTTCTGCGGCTCGTACTTGCTTAACATGGAGAACATGGAGAACATGGAAATGGAAAGGGAGTTTTTAAAAAATATATAACCAGAGATTACACTATTTCCGAGAATTTCTCAGTTTAAATCATCAAATTTCACCAATTCATGTTTTCTGTATCAAATAGTCTTTGTACCAAGGTAAAAATCGACTAAGTCAACTTATTTTGGCTAGCCAATAGCAGTATTTGTAATAAAGCCCACCGAAAGGTCAACACTTATGTGATGTATTTGCAAAATTTCAGCGCGAGAATTTATTTTTTAGTTTTGAGACCTCAACTTCTTTTGAACTTTATCCTTATACACTAAAGGACTAACGTGAACTGAATTTTATATATTGTGGCTTCGTTGTTATAAACATTTTGATATGATGAACCTCAAAGTAAATGCTTTTATTTACAAAAAAATAGAAAACAATTAAAATATATTTGGCAGGACTTAATAAAATCATTGCCCTTGAAAGAAATAGTAGTTTTCTGAAATTGTGGCTTGAATAATTTTTAAATTAAAATTTTTGAAACATAGTAACTCTCTGTATATATTTTTTTAAATTAATGAAAATCGGTTAGGTATGACTCCGAGAATCGCCGTTGAAATAAATTGTTTCCTTTTTTAAATATATAGATATTGTGCTCAACAGGAAAACGTTTAAGGGCTTATAAAATAGAATAATGGAAAGTTATTTTTTATTTTTACTAAAGATTATGACGTTATCCTTTCAAAATTTGTGACGAAGAAATCTTATTTAAGGTTTGATATGTATTTTGAAATCTCAAATATCAGAAACTTGGGGAAATAACATATACTGTCACAGATATAATAATTAAAGTTAATATGTACTTTATGGTGGTAGTATATTCCCTGCATAGATAAATAAGCTTATATTTTCTTATAGCTTCTGACAGTTAAAGGTTGATCAAATTAGGGCAAAAGTAGAATAATTCACGCTTATGAATTATTGAGTTTTACCTTTGATATTAATATTTCAGAATATATATTTATTATTTCCCCAAGCCCATCAAATATTGGAACGGTCTTGTCTATGGGGTCGTTCGACAATTATTAATAATATATATGACATAAATCTAATACATACAGCCACGCTAATAAAATATTCAAGACACGATTGTAATGCTTCCGCATAAGTATTATTATTGGCACCGCGTATTACTACCCGTTAGGGCTATACGCGCTCCTCATAAGTAGATACGGGTAGTAAGACGCGGTGCTAATAATAATAAAACATAAGTAGATTGAGAACATTGACTTAGTTGGACTGTAGAAAGTAAATCTACAAGCTACATTAAAAATACTTTTTATCAAAGCAATATTTGTATATTAATACTAAATAATAAAGAGTCTTAAAACATTTCTTTCAACCATAAATATATTTTAATCGCCGCTTATTACTAACTGTTCAGATTATACGCATATATAATCAATCTAATAGATTAGGAATTAGGAATGAAGCATTTTTGAATAAGAGTGGTAAACAATTTTGTACAAACCATAGTCAGTAGACTCGACCGGGATTTTAACTTTGGTCTTCCCATCATCAGCATACCAGTCCAATACTAAAATGACACTTTAGACCTGTCGAACACTGACCACCTTTGGCCACTGACCATTCGGCCACTTTTGGTTCGAAAATAATGTATTTTACCTTTACACACACTTGCCTCTAAGGGTTGGCTGATAGTAAATACAAAACCACAGATATATTGTTAGATAATTCTGTGGGGTCTGATTTAGGTTGTGATCCATCTGTTAGTTCAAAATATACAAGGGACACACACACACACACACACACACACACACACACACG
>CABFOV010001977.1:13833-53532 GCA_902141375.1 Timema poppense
CCCCCCCCCCAGCTGAGCCCAAAATAATGTGGTATTCGGATTGGTATTAATAACCATGGACTATAGCTCATTGATATTAATATCGGATGACAGGCTTCAGTGGTCGCATAGGCTAAGGGGTCACTCTCGCCGATTAGACTACTATAATGCCGATGACGTGAAGAATGGAGTTCGAACCCGGTCGGGTGTACTGAAAATGGTTTATCCAAGATGGTTTCCCACTCTCTCTTTATGCAAATGTGGGTATACTTCCTCTAAATTCAAACTTCCTCATCTCTAACTCACTATAGTAATCATATTATAATCAGAAATTGGCCGCTTCTTATAAGGGCACGGGGCAGGGTTTGGACGTAAAATCCATAATCAAATCTGAATCAGCCACCAGTTCCATTTTCCACAAAAACAAACAGCTGTGAGCCCCATTCTACTATCCTCATACGCAAACTTTAAATTAGTCCAAATGGATCATACCTTTTGGAAGTAATAATCTATAAACTTTTATTCTTGAACCATCATCTCAAGAGCTATATCGTGATTGTCAATCTATAAGTTTCTAATTAAATTAAAATGTGTTCATTATTATCATATTGTTTGTATTTTTACAATCTCTTGACCCCTCGGAGAGAAAGTATTGTGATCGTCAACGAATCTATCTCAAGGTTTTAATAAATATCGAACCAAATAGTTGTTTTGGCAATACCGTCTGTCAGTCTATCTATACCTCAGGCTAGAGCCTAAACGATTTTACCGATTGGGCTAAAACTAGGTATCTAGGGTATTCACAGGGTTTCCCAGTGGGGTTTCTGGAAATAGATATCTAACCCTAAAGTTAAGGGTAGCCTAGTTTACTAAAGGGCAGAAAGAGAAAAAAAAATCTATTTTCTCAAAATTCGCTCTAACGATTTTGATTAAATTTTATATCTGGACATCATATCATAATTAACAAGATGGCATTTCTCATGAAAATTAATTTTAGGGTATTTTATGTTGGGTAAATTTTCCATTTTCATCATTTCTCCACAAATATTTTAGATATTAAATAGTTTATCATTCCAAAATTCTAGTACTATTAAAATAAAAAATCTTTTATTGTTTCTTGTAATATATCTTTATAAAACTAATATTTCCTGAGATATTGTCAAATATATTAATACAATTTTGTGAGCTTTGGTTGTGAAGATATACTACTAAAGTTTTACAGGGAAATTGTGTGTACAGCAATGAACTATCTCTATCATTTTAGACTCAATAGTCAATATTTACCTTTTTTATTGATTTAAATTTATAAATTGGGAATTTAATAAGAATGCGATAGCCATAAGATGTGTAATCTCTAATAAAATATTGAAAGTTTTAACTCCAAGTCAAAATTTTAACACGAAGTATTAACCCATGTGGACCCAATATTGAACTATTTTTTAGGGGGGAGGAGGGGGTCAAAAATACTTACTTTATAATAAATACCTTAATTCTTTAAAAAAAATATATCATAACACTTAAATCCGGGAGCACAAAAAAAAGTTTATCGTAAGTATAACGTAATTTTTTCTCGGGTTTGCTAGTGTATATTATTTCGTTTACTTCATATTACTAGTTTTGAGTAAATATCTCCATTTTTAGACAATGGAGTGAGAAAGTCCGTGTGGAATTCCGTACCATTTAT
Source organism: Timema poppense (assembly GCA_902141375.1). Taxonomy (NCBI): domain Eukaryota; kingdom Metazoa; phylum Arthropoda; class Insecta; order Phasmatodea; family Timematidae; genus Timema; species Timema poppense. The sequence goes on from CABFOV010001977.1 coordinate 15,497, forward strand.
TTTTTTGGTCGCTCTGAATATTGAGTGTGTACTTTAGTAATAATAATAATAATAATAATAATAATAATAATAATAATAATAATAAAAGCAGCTCTGGTTTAGAAAAGTAATACTGACGGCCGGAAGCTTTGTAGTGCTGACCACAGAAGATGGTACTATCTTCGTCCAACAAGTGGCAGTCACTCGGTCGGTATGGCTCAATTGAGATCTGATGTCATGGAGTTGTTTTATGGAGATATTCTATACGCTCAAAATAAGGTTCCTATGCTGCAATCATAATGTATCCAACGTAAGAGAACATCAAAAAAGAGTACCTTAAAGAATTTAACCAACATTAGCTCAAAAGTGAGTTTAAAAAATCCCATCGTTCTAAAACTCTCTATCACATATCTGATTGAGTATCATAACTACATGTTCTTAGATTAATAAGTGAAAGACTATGATTTCTAACATGGGTATTACAATAGTGCGTGTTTGGGCTACATAATTCATAGAACAGTTTGTGAAAATATTAACATGGACTGAAGTAACATTGATCAGGGGACGCCCGAATGTACTAATCGTTCATCCTTTCTGGGGAGTCTCTTTCCATATCCCAATTAGATTAGAAGATAGTGATACTAGGTATGAGTGTGTGGAGCCAGTGGAAACTATTAAACCTAGCTTAAACCTAATCAATCAAACGCTGGTAACCGTTGGGGTTATTCTCCTTTCAGAAATATACGCAGGGTACCAGCCGGGAATCAATCCCGGGATCCCTAGGCTCATATCCAGCTGCACGACCACTATACCACAGAGCTGGTTGCTTACCTGGGTATAAATCGGCTTATCACTGGAGAAATAATAGCTTGTTGAACTAATAAAGTGAAAAAAGCTAGGAATTTTAAGATAAACTAGAACAAAAGTCTTCTGTAGACTACAAAGATTATCTTTCTAAAAATATAAGATACTTTTCAATAACAAAGCTTTGTTAATAAAAAGAAAGCGAAAAAGAAAAGTCAATGGTTATCAAAGGTCTAGTGTCCCATCAAGCTATTTTCCTGAATAATTACATTATAACTGTGTCCGTCTAATCATTACCTGCTACAAAAAAACTTAAAAGTCTTATCAAATGTATAAAATTTAATATATGTTATCTGTTTAGTGGAAAATCCACAGCTCAAGAATGAGGAAGAGAGAAAAATCCGAACAGATAGTAAGACGCGGTACTAGAAAAATAATTTAAAAAACTAGAAAAATGTTTCTATGGTTAAGATATGTTTTGAGGTTAAGTTAAAGATGAGAATCGAGCAAAAGTTAAAAGTTGTGAGATGAGAAAATTGATATAATTATTTTCCCAGAATTTTTTTCTGTTTTGGAAAAAATTTCAATTATTTATTTCTGATAAAGGTTACAAAATATTATTATTATTATTTTTATTATTACTATTATTTCTATCATTATTATCAGCACCGCTTCTTATTACCCGTTCGGGTTATACGCACTTGAGCTAATGTGTAATGGTAGGGTGATTGTGAGATGAAATGGAAGACCTGCAGTTTAACATTAACTCCGAACCACGGTGGAGGCCTGGCATTCCCCACATTCACAAGTTGTGATTAATACACTACTTGTCAGAGGTGAAGGAAGGGTTTGGTAATCAGATAAATCTGTGCCGGGACCGAGGATTGAACCCCGCACCCCCAGTATAGAAGTTTGACACCTTACCTCTAGACCACCAGGTCACCTACAGCTATTCAAATGAAATTGAGGTACTCAAAATAAAATTTATTCTAAGAACTTTTAACACCAGAAACATTATAAAATAAGTCACAATAAAGCAATAATAGCGATTCCAGTTCTCTTCTTACAATCACATATCAACTATATCGCTTGGTGGTTGAGTTGGTCACTGGCATCTAGTATGCTGAAAACTATATCATTATAATAATTCAATATTATAATCATAACCTTAAGAAAATACTTCTGAGAATGAGTTATCTTAAGATGGGAATGTAGTGAACACGAGTTAAGGGCAGTTGATTTGCAGTTTTATATAAAAAAAATCGGAAAAAAATGAAATTAAATGTTTTTCTAATAGAAATATAACAAAGTGTTTAATTTTCTTCAAACAGTGACCTTAACATTTGTTGAATATCAGTCTGTCAAGGGTGTCCTGGAATTTAATGACAACTTTTCCTCTTCGTTTAAGAGGTTTCTCATCTAATGCTGCTATGCTCATGACAGATATTCAACAACTTTTGAGGTCACCATGTGAAGAAAATTAAACTCTATATATTTTTACTTGACCAATATTTTATTTACTTTGGTAAAAAAATTTTTTTTGTAAAACCTGCAAAAAACACTGCCTTTTTTTTAGCGTTCCCTACCTCCTCGCCTTAATCTGCTGTGACTTAAAGAAAATATAAGCCCATATTGACTTAACCTAACCTTGATAATCCTATTTCCCTATTCGCTCTTTGATAATCTGCATGCGCACTTAAAACTTTCATTTTTTATTTTGCTCAACGCTGTTTTTCAAAATAACTAGTTCTTTGTATACGTATGTAAAAATCTCAAGACATAGCAAGAAAAAAGGAAAGTGCACTCCATCATAAACAAGATTATCAATGTGTGTTTTAACACAGTTCTGGCCCGCTTCAGTGGTCGCATGGTCTAAGGTGCTACTCTCGCGATAGACTAGACTACTGATGATGGGGATATCCTGGTTCGATATCAGTCGCGTGTACTTAGGGTGGTTTTCCCAAAATGTTTTCCTACTGTATCTCCACGCAAATGTGGGTGCACTTCCTTTAAATTCAACCTTCAACACCCCAATACCATTAGCGTAATTAGTACATAAGCGTACAGCCTGAACATACAGTAAGATGCGATGTTAAGAAAATTATCATATCATTATTATAATTTAATCAACATAATTTTCAATCAAGGTTTTAAATATTTACTTTTAAGATGTGTTATCCTTTGTTCTACTCAAATGCCTATTTATTTATATGACTACTAAAAAGAAATTAAAATATTTGTTTTTATCTAAATTATCTACGCTTTATTCTGAAAAAATAAATAACAACAAATCAACACCAAACCTGTTTTTAAAACTTGTTAAGCCAGCCACATTCCTGACAGTTACACGTATCAAACGTGTTTCAAGGGGAAGTTTGATAGGTAATAACTCTCTAGAAATGGCACCGTTATATAATTTTATATTAAAATCTCAAATTTGTATTCGATAGTGTTTACTTGGTGATGTAGGGCCTATATTTCATTTGCTACTTATTTGTCTTTATCGGCCATTTCAATTTATTGAATATAATTTATGATTCTCATGCACTATGTTAGACCGCTTCCACGGTCTAGCAGATAAAGTCCTTGGCTACAGATTCAGAGTTCCCGGGTTCAATCCCTAGCGCTTCCAGATAATCTGTGAAGCAGGGGGTCTGGAACTGGGTCAAACTTACACTCGTGAGGACAAATGAGAAGCTACTTGAATTAAAAAGTAGTGGCTTCGGTCTAGAAAACTGAGATTAACGGCCAGAAGGCTCGTTGTTTTGATCACATGACACCCTCTTTCCGCAAAAATTGGCACTATCTTCGCCAACGAGTGGTGACTACTCGGTCGATACGGCTAAATTGTGATTGTAGAACCGTTCGAATTTCACACCGAGTAAAGGTTAACTTTTGATTCCACCGTTATTTTAACCAAAGTGTTTTTTTGTTAGCATCCGACCTACGAACATAATTGAGATCTCATTCCATATAAAAAGGTGTAGCATATATGTGTTATATTTAACAATAATTTTAATTTAATAAAATAAGAGAAACAGCTGATAGTTACTGCTTTTTAGAAAATATTATTTGGAGAAAAACTTAGTCTGTGTTTTTGTATAAATTTTATAACTTATTTGTATTTTCAAAAGATATATTTTAATATATAAATTGTCTAGTAATAATTATTCTATCACTATATTTTTTGTTGTATTTGAATTTAAAGACTAAAACAAGCCTTACTTACTTTGTATTAAAATTCTTAGCCACTTACATATATATATTAGTGTCTTGGAAATAGTTATGATTCTACATATGTTTTGCACCAAGTGAACGTCTGCTAAAAGTAACATAAATTTTATCATCTTAAAATACTTAGAGAGTAGTAGATAATCTTCCCAGGTTTTTATTTAATAAAACTAATTACTTGGAGTCAAAATTAGCAGCGTATTTGGAGTATTTTATAATGTTATTTAAAAAACAAGCACGTAGAAAAACTGAATATATATAAATAATATTATAAATATATTTTAATATCAAAAATATGTGTTTCAGATCTGATGACTGATTAAGGACCTATATTGAATCAACACTGTATGAATTATAAATATTAATTACTAAATCCTTAATAAAATTAATTTAGACGTAATTTTGTCAAACTTAATCATTTGTTAACTAGTATTATATAAAAAAGTTTTGGGCTGATCAAATGATAATATCGACTATACGGTTGATATACGCATTAGGTTTATAATCGGATTATATTAGGAAGAATCATTTATAAAATGCAAACTTTTTCATTTACGGTAAACAGTGATAATATTTTACTATTATATTAATACTATCCTATAGGTACTGATATTATCTATTAAAAGTGGCAATTGCATCTCACCTAAAAGTATTATTAGTATATGAAAATTGTTTAGTAGCTTTTGTAACTCTCAAAAAAGTTTATTTTTGTCTGACACGCTCGGTTGCGAGAGTTGATATTTTATTACTGATATCGCTTAGAGAGTTATTTGAGTATAAATTTGTAAACTCTTTTTATCTCTTTAAGGCAGGTATACATTATCGGTTCATATTGTTCTGATCCTGCTTGTAAAATATCCCAGATTTGAGTTTTATTCATCTTTTTATCCAAAATAATGTGTAAATTAACCGACTTGACATGATAAGAAAAAGCATATGCCAACTTAGAAAAAAATATATGCAGGTACGATGCAATACCTTTATGTTTCTTGTACTTAAAACAAATATGAAACATAAATAGTGTTTTTTAGGAAACTTTTATATTATAATTAAAATTATGAGATTGTGCTAAATTTCTTAGTACATAATTAATTAAGGGTTAAATCCCTAGTTAATAAAGGTGTCTTAACGGTATGGTCAGTGATCAAATTCCAGTTGGATGAACTGAGAGGGTTTAAAAAAAAATGCAATTTTCACTGTTGTTTTCTCCATCTCTCTCCACGTTAGTCTGGGAACTCTCTAAAACTACCCTCTTCCTTCCTTCCCCTTATCTTAATTAAGTAATTACTAACCCATGTGTTAAACGTACTATAATTAGTTGAAAATATCCGCAATAGTTTCTTCAAGATGTGAAGTAAGGCGATCCTAAATACTGTTTTGAGTAGTGTAGTGTCTCAAATTTTTGTTTCTTAATAATGCATTAGGCCTGATTGAAAAACAAAGAAGGATGTATTAAAATAACCTATTATTTTTCATGTGAGGAAGTTAAAAAATGGAATGAAAATTTTCAAGTGTATGTATTTGAAAATTGGAACAATAAATAAGCTAATGACTAAAAATTTGAATTATATGTATGCAGAATTTAGACGGTGAAAATAAGAGAATAGATTACAAAGGTAAATAGTATTATCTGATAATTTAACTAATTATATTTTATTGCCTAATAAGAACCAAAATACATCATATTGAAAATAATTTCAGTTTTTGCCTTGCAACTAGTACATATTTCAACTTGTAGAGTAGCTCGAGGATTTTCAAAATAAGTGAGTCTTTAAATATAATTAATTATAACTTAAGGGCAAAATCTAACATATATATATATTACTCATACTGTACAAGACAAAGTATATTGATTTACTGGTATGGTTGTTTGTTTGTTTGTTCATACCCTCCGGATGCTGAGTATGTTCAATATTACTAACGAGAAAAAGCGTAACCAGATTTCATTTTATTAATTTAAATACATATAACGTATTAGTAACAAAATATCTGGCCTTGTGGTATTGTGGTTAGAGCCCCTGGCTTCAGATCTGGAGTTTACGGGCTTGAGGCTGTTACCGAGGATTTTTCTCGAAAGGGGAATAATTACCATGGTTACCAAGGTTTGGTTAGTTAGGTTTAAGTTAGTTAAGTTTAATAAGTTAGTTTAAGCTCTTTAATAGCTCCACCCGGTCATATTCTCTATCATCTTCCCCTAATCTAATCGGGACATGAAACACACCTCCACGGAAAGGATGCACGATTATTAAATTCGGACGTCCCCTGGGCAACGGTACATTAGTGCTGGCTGATCTTTCCAAAAACTGAGCCACACACACATTGATGTAGCCTAGACATGCCATTATTATTATTATTATTATTATTATTATTATAACTACGGTGGTCTTGTGGCCAAGTGCTCACCTCAGGTTCGAAACCAGCTGAGGCCGACGGTTTTTTCTTGAACTACAAAAATCCTTAGCACAACTTCCTTCAGAGTGGAAGTAAGGCTGTAAAACGGGCCCGAAGAAACAAATCTGGTAAATGTTTGTGTTTGGCCATGGGTTGAAAACGTCAACCCTGAGTAAGCGAAATATGATGAAGAAAAATTAAAGGTACTGCGTATCTTCAAATTAGGTTTACTTGTGATGGTGAGCTCGGGGTGCGAATTCCCACCGGATCCGCTGAGAATATTTTTTCTCTAAATAGTTCACCATTTTTCTTACAAGCAAATTTGGTTTCATTTTCTCTAAATTATATTTTTCTTAACCATATCCCAGTGTAAATATTCAGTTGGCCAGGACTGGTGGTAAGATGCATTACATAAATACAGTCCAATTTTCGTATGAACCGCTAGAAAAGTTACTATATACACTTTCACGTATTCATACGTCAATTCATGTGATCTATAGCTGTTACTTTAGGTAGTATTATAAATAAATAGAAACGCTAATATAGATTATAGAATGTTGTACATTTTATATGCAATAAAAAAGTGTTTGTATTTTTTTTAATGATGGGGTTCAAATCCTATTCTAGTCTACTGAGGGTGGTTTTCCTAAATAGTTCCCGACTCGCCTTCCAAGTAAATGCAGATGGATTACCTCTAATATGCTTCCTTTCTAATCCCTTGCCCTATTAGAGTAATTATCGTATATACGTTTAACCTGAACAGGTAGTAAGATGCTGTGATAAAAAAATATTGGCAAAATATATAGGTCTATGTATTTTCTAGAATACTCTATAAAAACTGGATTGTATACTCAGGTAATCCTTGTATCGTTAAATAGATCTCTATGCCTGCTTTTAGACTATATGACTGTTCACCGTGCCCCGTGCATACTAATGACCGTGACGTCGAACAAACGACGGTACCCCGAAAAGACGCTACGCAGCTTCACGCCATGTTCCCCTGCTTATTGCTATCGGTTTACCCAGAGAAATTGATTTATCTGTGTTATTTGTGTATTAAAAGTAGAAAAATCTCGCTCACGAGTCAAGAAGTAGATTCACCCTTTAAATGTCCAAAGACCATTTGCTGGTGCTTTCGTCACTTTGTATCAAGTATTAATAAAGGATGGGAGAAAGTTTTTCAACTGATTTAGGATATCAATCAGTGATGGCTGAACCTTATATATGCATGGGGGAGAGGGGGTTAGAGACTTGATTTTTAACCTACTCCCTGCCCTGACCCCCGATAAATGTTTTAAAATTAGATGTTCCTAAAATGTAATTGTAGGTGTCCTCAATTTTTGTACATACTTGGACGGTTCTAAAAGCTATTTTGGTGTGACCTTCCTTTAGCCGATTTTTGGAGATTGGGTATTTATATAAGTTATTTTTAGTAGACCTTGTATTACATTTAAAAAAAATCAAATTACTCTCTATAAGCTATTTAAATTGTTTCATCTTTGAATTTTTGTAACTTTGGCTGCCCTAGAAACTATTTAGAGTGATCCTGATTTAGATTTTTCCATACATTTAGATGCCTCTGGAAGCTATTTGAAGTGGTATTTTCAAGCAAATTGTTTTTAATGTTACGTATTTAAATGCTATTTGGAATTATACTCACCTAAATAATTTTGAAAATCGGAAGATTTAGAAGCTTTTTTGGAGTTGTCACAACCTGGACTTTCTTGGAAAATTACATGCATTTAGGATCTATGGTGTGGCCCTCTCACGGTAAATTTTTAAATTTGGGTTCCCCTAGAAGCTATTTTTAGATTGATGCAAGACTTTTACTATAATATTTAAGAATATCAGAAGTTGTTAAATACAATGAGAGGGCGGCTAAATCCTTCCAGTAGGGGTAATAACCCCTACTTCTAGGCCCCACAATTTGTTTCGATGTCACTAATTTGGAGTGATCATTGCCCCAATTTTCGGAAATTAGACTATTTACCAGTGGTCTTCCCTCTGATTTAAAAAAAATTGTTTGCTCCTAAAAGCTCTTCGGAGTAGTCTTACTCCGATAAGTTTGTGATATTTGGATATCTCTAGAAGCTAATTTAAATAGTTCTAACTAAGATTTTTTTTTGAAATTTGGAAGCTAGAAGCTATTTATATTGCTCCTCACACGATTTTTTATTTTTTATTTATATGAATATAAAATCTATTTAAAGTGGTATTTGCGCGGCAATATTTTGAAGAGCTATTTGGAATGGTTATCTTCTGGAAATATTTGAAAATTAGATGTCCGTAGATTATTTTTTAAATGTTCTTCAACTGACAAATTTTTTAAAAGTAAATGCTTTCATAATTTATTTGGAGTGGTTGTTGCGTGAAAAATATTCCAAATTATGTGCATCTATATCCGAGAAATTATTTGAAATGGTCCTCGCCTAAAAATTTTTGAAATTTGGGTGGCCCTAGAAGATATTTAAGATGCTCCTTGAATATTTATTTCTATATATTTCGATGCTTCTAGAAGCTATATAAAATGGTCTTCTCCTGAAATGTATTGAAGATTGAATGCATTTAGACGTCATTAGGAGTTTTATTTGTGGCCATCGTTCAATTTCATATTCGATAATATTAGAGGATTTGAAATATATCTAGGGGAGGGGGGCAATTTATTTCAGGGAGGGGGGCAATTTATTTCCAGAGAGGAGGCAATGCCACGCTTCTGTGACACACTCTATCTAATTGCCAATGTTGTAGCTTGTACTGAACGTTAGCAGTTCTGTCCGCCAGATGGAGGAAAGTCGGCAAATCTGAACACACATGTTTAGCCTCGTGTACAGTTCACACCATGGACGGCGAGGTGCCACGCCAGATTTAAATGAGCGCCGTACACGGCATGGTTCGTTGCGTGTGATGTCATCCATAGGCACCAATGGTTATTTCTTATTACGGCGCCGTGCCGGACACGGTGCATGGTGAAAATTCGTATCGTCTGAAAGCGGCCTACCACGATTTTTCTTCAAAATGAGGCAACATTTATTTAATAGATATTGGTTGACGTGAAGAAACAGGGGATTCCCATTGTTTTTCTCCAATCACGCGAAGGAAATACTATAGTTATTTATGCAGATGTTTTCTTCAATGGCTAACTTATTATTTGTGGTGTTTTGGCTGTAATTATTTTAATGACCAGGTTTCAGTGTTGATGAATACGTACAGATGGTGTTAAAAAAACAAAGTCTATGACAGATTTTTTCTACAAACAAAGACGAATTAAGACATTTTCATACAAGCATGAACCAACTATAGTACTATAGTATTGCTTTTGTTTTCGTAAGTAAGGTCAAGCTATTGTGTTCAAATTAAATTTAATAATATATATTATTAATTTTATTAGAGGTATTCAACGTGAACTTTTTTGACCTAATGATTATATCAACGCAAGAAAGTTTTTTAAGGTGAAAGTGCAGAACAATTTTGCCGGGAAAGGTAAATTCACATAATTCCCTGGGTTCTTTTACATGCGACAATCAACATGGGACCAGCGGCTTTCTTACACTCCGAAGGAAGTTGTGCTACTGATTTCTACCGTGCGAGGAAAATCCGTCAATCCCAGCTGTGTTTGAACCCATGCACATTGGATCCCGAGGTGAGCACTTTACCTCAAGACCACTAAGGTCAACGAATCATAAACACAATAATACAATAAATATAATTTTTAACTCAAGCTTAAGGAATTAATAAAAATAAATAATGGAAAGTGCCTACCTCTTTTTTGTGTGAGTTGTGAGCCTCGCTTAGCTCGATTTTCCACCATACGATATTTTTATAGAACGTGGCGTCTGTGTTATACGAGAATTACCTGTTTTTATACGTCCAAGATTGTCTATTTTTATTACATATAATATATTATTTTATATATTATATAAATATGTATTATGTATATGCATTATATGTTATATATAATTTGTCTAACCTCTCCTGTTTTGCACTATATTCTTATTGAACTATTTAATTATTTATAGCTACATTTTATGGGAAGGGATTTTAAGCATTTATAATTTAATTGTAATGCTAATTGACTTCAATTTATTTATTGAATAATATTATAACCATAATGTAATAAAAATCATTTTAAGCTAACGTCTCTCACTGTGCGTACACCCACAGGAAACTAGACTTGCCATATTTTCCCTGTAGCAATAGCCAAGTTTTAGTCATCAAAGGCGCACCCATTACAGGCTAATTGCAAATATATTGGGTCTCAAGGTCTTACCACCCCCTAGTTTTCCATATCGACCCTTAAACCCGTATATCTTGGTGACAAGCGTTAACACTAGTCCAGGTTTCCAAACTTGAGCGTTTTATACGTAAGGGTGTCTCTCACTAACTAGGCACATAAGAGGGGCGAGGGGGGTCCTCCTCCAAGAACATAATAATTTTAGTTAAAACTTAAGCCATATTACGTGTAGCTATAATATAGTATTGGATTAAATAGACAAGCTATTATATTTGCTAGTTACGGTTATAGCCGCATTTAAATACAACATTCCAAATAAAAAATTTTAAAAAAAATTCTAACCCCCGAAAAAGAATCAAAATGGCGGAGCAACTTTAAAGTAAGTGCGGATCTTTCTTTGGGGGTATTTTGTGGCTAAACGGTAAGACCTATAAAAAAACAGCTTTGGAGTCATTAGTTTATATACACTTGAAAAGAAAACTCACTGGGGTTTGGGGACGGAGCCCTCATCGAGCATAGCAAGGGTTAGGTCTGTAATTAACATATTAAGTTTTTTCCCCTCCTTCGAGGTGTGCGTTCAGCGTCATCTTGGAAAGATGACGGTGAAATGATTCTCTTGTGAATATCTCACTAAACGTTAGTCTTACGATGAAAATAATTACTATCCATATTATTTCTGATAAAACTCTGTATTAAAAAATGGTGTGGGGCTTCGCACCGACTTTCTCTCTCCTTTGTCTAAAAATGAATGTATTTATTTAAAACTCGTAATATATGTGAAACCCGAGCAAAAATTACGCCATACTAACGCAAAACATTTTTTTGACACCTGGTTATAAATTTTATAATTTTATTTATAAATGATTAAAATTCTCATTTGTTTGTTTGTATCAATAAAAAAAGATCGCAATTGGGTCTACAAGAGTCAACTCTTCGTGATAAAATGTCGACTTACAGTTAAAATTTTCGACATTTTACTAGGGGGTACACATCTTCAGGTCATTGCATTGATTTTAAATTCCTCATTTAAATTATTATTATTATTATTATTATTATTATTAGCACCGCGTCTATTCCTCATTTAAATTATTATTATTATTATTATTATTATTATTATTAGCACCGCGTCTTACTACCCGTTCAGGTTATACGCATCCTGATTTAAAAATTTAGACCAATAAAATAAGTAAATATTGACTATTAAGTCTAAAATTATAGAGATAAATCATTGTTTACAAACATTTCCCTTAAGAGGTGAAAGGAAAAAGAATATCAACGTATTAAGAGACTTACTAACTCTATGGCAATGTAGAGATTATTGCAGTAAAATTTAAGTAATATATACGTACAACAAAATATCACAAAATTATATTAATATATTTGCCAATATCTCAGAAACTATTGGTTTTATAAAAATATAATTCAAATAAAGTAATTTTTAATAGTACTACACTTTTACTATGTTAATTTATTTAGTATCTAATAATAGTTGCAGGGATATGGAAATTTTCCCTTCTGTAAATTACTCTAAAAAGTCATTTTCATGGAAAAATGAATAAAACCATCTTAATCAACGCTTAGATACGAATTTTCATTAAAATCGTTAGAGCCGATTTTGAAGGAAAAATAATCTCTTTTCGCCCTTTAGTAAACTACACTTAATTTTAGGGTTAGGAAGACACACATACAGATGGCATTGCAAAAACTACTTTTTAGGATTCCGGAGGTCATGAAACGTCGACATCCATCAACATTTTGGGTTAGATTTTTTTTTTACGGTCACAATACTTTCTTTAAGTGTTCGAAAAGCTCAAAAAATTATGTAAATTTGTGTATAGATTGAAAACGATTGGTTTTATAAACATATATTACTAGTTAAAGATTTTTACTATGCATAGACCTACATACTTGCAATCATAAGTAATTCCATATCACAAAGATGTATGGAGATATAATTAAAAAATTAGAACTTACGCATCAGACCGGAAATCTTAAAGTATTTTTGATTTAAAATTGAGAATAGCCATTTTGTTTAAAATATAGATCAAAGTTTATAAACGAAATTTAATAAAAATCGTTAAAACAGATTTTGATAAAATCGGTTTTCTTTCTTTTCGCTCTTAAGGAAACTACCCTTAATTTTAAGGTTAGATATCCAATCCCAAAAACCCTCGGGTAAACTCTATGAAAACCCTAGATATAAAGTTTTTGCCCGATCGATAAAATAGTGTATGCTCTAGTCCAAGGTATACACAGACAGATGGCATTGCGAAAACTACTTTTTTCAGATTCTGGGGATCATGAAACGTCGACATTAATTAAAATCTGGGGTTCAATTTTCTTGACGATCACAATACTTCCGCTACCTGTACGGTAGTGAGAAAGTAAAAGGTTAAGAGCACATTTTTCTTAAAATGAAATCTATTGGAAAAGTCGCGAGAAGCCAACGATTTTCAGACAACTGCACGCAACAAAGGGGCTCCCATTCTACAGTCCAGTGTTTACGTCAAGTGCTCCGTAATTTTAACAACTGAAATGTAATCAGTACATTTGTTACTAAATATTTAATGTTTTAAGTTCTACGAAATTAATATTTAATACTAAATGTTTCTATAAGATTTTCATTTATTTGTATATTCTAGAACTCTACTGGCAATTGTGAATTTTCATAATCGTTTCCCTTATGTCACTCAACGGCAAATTATAATTTACGATTAAAAATGGAAGAGAAAATGTTCATAGCTTGCACAAAAAGGTGTCATCCAGTTACTTGAGTACGACCCTTTCTCTCCAGGATAGGTATTTGTCAACATTTGGAACAAAGAACGGACCAAACGTTAGATATTGTATGTTCTGCAATCCAAATCAGTATAACCAAGGCTTCGGTTGATTCTGTACATGTGTGTTACGAGGAAAACGAATGTGAATAGCTTTCACAAGTACGTAGTCAACTGAGCGTCTTTGACGAATAAACAAAATATACTGTCCGATGAGTCGATGTCGGCAGCTATGTCTCAAGAGAAATTCTTATCGAACGATAAGAATAAAAACCTGCTCCCCTCTATACTACAGTATGTGAGAAATACGAAATTGATAAATTCGTTGTAGAAAAAGCTTACGAATATACTGACTCACTAATTTTTAATATTTGGCAAAGACATTGGTCTTTTAGTGCTACTGTCAGCATTAGTTCCAACTAGATCCAACATTCATTTATTGAAATCGAGCAAATGGAAAACAGACAATCCAGCAACTTCAATTTTCAAAAAGAAACAAAAACAACAATATTGGTTCCTACACGTATTTAGTGGCTGCGATACAGCTTCCCCATTTTTTGGACAGGGCCAAATTAAATTGTAAAACTTTTAACAATAATAACAAATTGCAAGAAGTTGTGCACAAATATCACCGTAATACCATATATTCCAACAATATCTTGTAATGAGTACAGGGTATGTAACTCATAATTATTTAATCTACTCTACTCCCTGTATTCTCATCTCTTTTTGGGCCAATAATTGAAATATCTGACAAATACTAATATAAATAAGTTTAAAAAAACTTTATATAAGACCCACTTCAGTGGTCACGTGGTATAACGCGCTACTCTTGTGTTGGACTAGACTAACGATGATGGGTTTATCGGGGTTCAAACCTGCTCACGTGCATTGAGGGTGGCTTTTCCTAAATGGTTGTCCACTCTTTACCCACGCAAATGAGGATGCACTTTCTCTAAATTAAACCTTTTTAATCCCTAACACATTAGAGTAATTACTACATAAGCATATAGCCCGAACGGTTAGTAAGAGGTGGTGCTAAATTTTTAAAAAAACTTTAGATTGGAAGGAACTTTTTATTGGCTATTATAAAAGTTACTAATACAATTTTCATATATGCATACGTAAAGTCATGTTTTCTACAACTGTCACTGTTCATAGATAATATCGATACCTATTAGATAATACTAATAAAAAATTAAAGTATTATTAATATTTAGCACTAAATAATCTTTTTCTATTTTCGAAAAACGCTTGCCTATCTTTAAGGAGCGCCTGTTTCATTTCTTTGACCTGCTCAAGTTCTGGTCAAGTGTAAGAAAGTAAATGCTAGTAATGAAGAAAATCAAAACTAAAGACGTCAACTGGTATTTAGAAATGGCCTTCATCATTGCTTAACAAAAATAAAACCTGTTCTAAGCCATCTGTGATGGATCCTTCGCATGGACAGGTGGTTTTTAAATTGTATATTATACGCAGTTTAATATTTTTCCTAAATACTACTCTTAACAACTAGGTGGTCACCTGAAGCGCATTCCAGTAAGATTTCTTAATTGTTCGCAAATGAGTATTTCTAAATAAATAATTGACAATAAATAAGTAGTTTTATATAATACTAGCAGAATTTCGAGACGTTACACCTCGCAACGATATTCTTTGCTTCAAACAGATTCAAAATAAACTTTTCATTTTATTTCTTCCAACTCAGTTTTTAATTAATTTAAAAAATCTAATTCAAATTTTAAAATTCCGGCTTAGAGGTGAACATGTTTGTGGACATGAACTACTAAATTTAAAATTCAAGACCTTTGTGGTAGATATCATGCAATGCTCATGACAGAGACATAAACTCTTCAGTTTATTAATATAGATTAGAACATATTTGTATTGAACAACTAGAGTCTAGACCAAAACACGAGGCAAAAGGAAATTGATGATGAAAACTTAAAACGATTAGAAGTGGGTACCAATCCCATTCATATGGTTCCTGATTTGGCCTTTTCAGTGGCAACGGACGTATCTGTTTGTTGCGTGTTTTTTTTTACTCTAACCATATTTAGAAACTCAAAATGCATCTTATGTAATAATACATGGTGATTTCAGCTTCCACAATCTATTTTATTTGTTAGTCCAATAAATTTATTATTATATTATCCTATTTTCAGTGGCGTGGCAACATATTGGGGCACCAATGTGTAAGTAAATTTTACACTCCCTAGAACCGCCTCGGTGGCGTAGTTAGCTGAAGCTCTAGTTTCGTGTTCAGCTAGTCTGCTGAGGATGGGGAGGATGAAGTTTGATTATTTCTTGGGGGAACTGGTGGCTTTTTCTAAATGGTTTTCAACTCTCCCTCCACGCAAATGTGGATTCACTTCCTCTATATTCAACCTTCCCAATTTCTAGCCCATTAGTGCAATTAGTACCTAAGCGTATAACCTGAATGAGTAGTAATACATGGTGCTAAGTATTATTATTATTATTATTATTATTACTACACGACCTAGGATAAGCAGTAGTTACGCTTGTTGGCTGGCACCAAGATGATGGTTGGATGCAACAGGGCACAACTGGGGCGCAAAATTTAAGTATTGCCTAACGTACATTAAACCCTTGCGCCAACCTTATCTATAATGTTGCCAACCGTCCCGAGTTGGCCGGGACAGTCCCGGAATTGCTCTGTTTCCCAGATGAACTCCATAAAAAAGTCCCGGAAATCAAGATATCTCATGCTGCAGTGCTTTACGATGATATATACTACATTACTATCGATAAGGCTATATAGATAATTTAAATAAAAATACATAATTATAGGTAATGTATTTCCAAACGTTGTTGGTTTTTATTCTACTAACTTTATTGAAAACACGTTGAATCAAAATATGATTAACTTATTAATACATTTTGAATAATTTATATTTTAGTACCGCGTCTTACTCTCCGTTCGGGTTAAACGCTAGTGTACTAATTATTATTCTAATTGTTTTAAGGATTAGGAAGGAAGGTTATATTTAGAGGAAGTTTACCCGAATTTACGTGAAGAGTAAATGGAACACCGCTTTGTAAAAACAACCTTCAGTACAACCGAACGCGATTCTAACCTCAATCTCCGCGTCATCAGCAGTCTAATCCACTGCGAGAGTAATGCCTCAGAGCATGCAACACCCGAAGTATTTCATTTTGAGTAGAAATCTCGGATTATGAGAACCACTAAAGGAAAAACCAAATAAGCCTGGCCCTTTATTCAACAACACTAAAGCTTAGAAAAATTTACGCTATGTCACACATGAAGTATTGGTAGAATATTTTTGAATTTTTTATTTATCTATAAATACCAGAGAGATCGCACGTAAACATTTATCTGTGCCACGTTTTACATAAATGTATCATAGTCCTACTACAGCTTCGTATTTGGTGTCCCGGAAATAAATAAAAAATAGTTGGCAACACTAGTGCATATCATGAAAATAGAAACAAAATATTATGGGCATATTTTATGGGTATATTATAGAACTATTATTATTTTCAACATTTAACAACTTCTAAAATATATATTTACCGGAAAATATAAGAATCACCTCAAAAATTAACCATCCTCATGGCATAGTGGTAGGAGACCCTGGATGTTGGCTTAGAGGTCCTGGGTTTGATTCCCGGTGGGTACCATGTGATTTCTTTTCTCAAACGGGGAATAACTCCCATAGTCCCCAAAGTTTGGTTAATTTAGCTTAAGTTAGGTTGAGATATTCAATGGCTCCACTCCATCATGATCACTATCGTCATCCCCCCATTTCTTCCGTAGAAAAGGATGTACGATTAGTACAGCCGGATGTCCCCTGGGCAATGGTACATTAGTACTGGCTAATCTTTCCAAAAACTGAGCTACAGATGGATGTAATCCAGACATGACATTAATTAATGCAAAAATTGGATGTTTTATTTTTGTTTTAATTTGGTTATAACTTATAAAAGTGTTTCTGAAATGTGTTATTTTTGTAAGACTCAACAACTACACTTAATACTCAAGTATGAGTGCAAAAGGTTTGAGTGCAAAAGGTTTTGGAGACCCTGTATCAACTTAAGTTAGCCTCTCTAACCAATCGACCGCGGGGAGGACGCAACCGCGACGGTAGGATAAAGTGCCTGGCGGAAAAAAATAAACACATGCAAATAATTTAAATTAAAAGATAGGAACAAAAACATGTTGATGTTGAACATCTAGTTGGCCGAGTGATGGGTTCCCTTGAAAGGCTCTAGAAGAGGTGGGAAAACAACGTGGAGGGGGTATTAGGGGAAAAGGCAGTGACGCACGTAATGTGAAGTTCGAGAGTTGAGTTGCCTTGTGAGATGACGCCATTCATAACAACTCTAAAAAAAAATTAAACTTTCACTCTTGCCCGCCGCGAACACCGCAGGTTAATAACGTAAAAATAGACGCGAGAAGTTTATTTTGTTTAGCGTAAACGGTTCTGAGCTTACCTTGCGCTTGAGGTGGAACGTACCAAAGAGATTTCCAGAAAGGGCAGTGGGGTGCACTTGACCATATTTTGAGAACAGTATTCAAGTATTTTTACAAGCACTGCGCATGCTTTGACGAGGCACAAAATTGTATTACTGGGGAAGGATTAGTTCGCCTTTAATAAAAGGTGTAACCTGCAATAAACTGGACTATGCAGGGAGATTGGGATTCAAATCTCAGTCATGTATACAAAAGTAAAAAAAAAAGTTTTCCACTTTTATTAAATGCTGGTACATATCCTCTGAATTCAACCTTTTTAGTCTCTTAGACAATAGCATAACTAGTACATGTGCGTGTAGCCAAACGGGTAGTAAAACGTGGGGTTAAAATTAAAAGTTGTGACCCGCACCTTAGGATACTTAGTACCGCGTCTTACTACCCGTTCGGGCTATACGCTTAAGTACTAATTACTTTAATGGGCTAGGACCTGGGAAGGCTAAATATAGAGGAAGTGAATCCGCATTTGCGTGGAGGTAGAGTGGAAAAACATTTAGTAAAAACCACCCCAGTTCACTCGAGCGAGATTCGAACCTCGATATCCCCGTCCTCCGCAGTCTACGCACCTTACGGCAACAGGCCTAAATGTCAAGTTTATTTAGTCTCATTTGCCGATGATGGGGAGTTCAGGGTTAGAACCCCGGCTGGGTGTATTGAGGATGTTATATCCTGAATGACTTTAACATCCATCATTCCTAACATATACATATATATATATAAAATATATATTATACATATATATATATATAATGTATATGTGTGTGTGTTTGTAACTAACCCGAAAGGGTTCTAGGACGCTGAGAAAGAAAAGAGGTGAATTAAAGTTGTAATACCGAGTTGTTAGATTTATTCTAGACTCACATTAGATATTAAATACGCCTAAAATAGAACTAATTTTTATTTTAGTATTTTACGTAAGCTTTCTAAATATACAGATAATATAAGCACACGGCTTACAAAATTAGCAACGTTGGACACCACGCCTTCACCNAGGTGGAACGTACCAAAGAGATTTCCAGAAAGGGCAGTGGGGTGCACTTGACCATATTTTGAGAACAGTATTCAAGTATTTTTACAA
This sequence comes from Timema poppense, assembly GCA_902141375.1. Taxonomy (NCBI): domain Eukaryota; kingdom Metazoa; phylum Arthropoda; class Insecta; order Phasmatodea; family Timematidae; genus Timema; species Timema poppense. The sequence continues at coordinate 34,501 of CABFOV010001977.1, forward strand.
GCACTGCGCATGCTTTGACGAGGCACAAAATTGTATTACTGGGGAAGGATTAGTTCGCCTTTAATAAAAGGTGTAACCTGCAATAAACTGGACTATGCAGGGAGATTGGGATTCAAATCTCAGTCATGTATACAAAAGTAAAAAAAAAAGTTTTCCACTTTTATTAAATGCTGGTACATATCCTCTGAATTCAACCTTTTTAGTCTCTTAGACAATAGCATAACTAGTACATGTGCGTGTAGCCAAACGGGTAGTAAAACGTGGGGTTAAAATTAAAAGTTGTGACCCGCACCTTAGGATACTTAGTACCGCGTCTTACTACCCGTTCGGGCTATACGCTTAAGTACTAATTACTTTAATGGGCTAGGACCTGGGAAGGCTAAATATAGAGGAAGTGAATCCGCATTTGCGTGGAGGTAGAGTGGAAAAACATTTAGTAAAAACCACCCCAGTTCACTCGAGCGAGATTCGAACCTCGATATCCCCGTCCTCCGCAGTCTACGCACCTTACGGCAACAGGCCTAAATGTCAAGTTTATTTAGTCTCATTTGCCGATGATGGGGAGTTCAGGGTTAGAACCCCGGCTGGGTGTATTGAGGATGTTATATCCTGAATGACTTTAACATCCATCATTCCTAACATATACATATATATATATAAAATATATATTATACATATATATATATAATGTATATGTGTGTGTGTTTGTAACTAACCCGAAAGGGTTCTAGGACGCTGAGAAAGAAAAGAGGTGAATTAAAGTTGTAATACCGAGTTGTTAGATTTATTCTAGACTCACATTAGATATTAAATACGCCTAAAATAGAACTAATTTTTATTTTAGTATTTTACGTAAGCTTTCTAAATATACAGATAATATAAGCACACGGCTTACAAAATTAGCAACGTTGGACACCACGCCTTCACCTGAGTCCTACATATTTATTTTAACAGGACCACTGGACGATACCCTATCCTAATATAAAATATATTAATAAACACTATCTGGAATAGAACAAAGGCTCCCGAGATTTGCGGCCAATCACACAAATCACTAAATCAAGTGACGGGTCATAATTAAAGGGTTTAAACTACAGTTTATGCGGGGAAATAACTACTACTTCGGTGGCCGCATGCTCTAATTCTAAAGCATCACTCTCGAAATAGACTAGACTCTAAACTGCCAAAGACGGGGATAAAATCCAGGCCGAGTGTACTGAGGGTTGTCTTTCATAAATATTTTCCCGCTCTAAATGCAGGTACACTTCCTCTAAATTCAACCTTTCTAATCCCTAACACAATAGAGTAATTTTTATACAGGCGTATGGCCAGAATGGATAGTAAGACGTGGTGTTACAAAAACAAACTACCCCTAGTATAGAGTCCCTATCTCCAGATTCAAAGTCATGCATTTTGTCCTCATTCATGCAATAAAAGTCAAGGCTGAACGATCTAAATCATCGGTTCACAAACTGTGGTACATGTACCACCGATAGTACATATAATTATTCCCTGTGATACACCGTGAGAAGACCAACAAAACAAGCGAATTAAAGTCTTAACAAGATAAGGTCTCATCAAGTCTTATTAATATATTACGGCCAAATCTAATAAAAGGGATATAGACACAAATAGTGGTTGGAGGGGGTATATATTAGTATTTTTTTAAATATATTTATTTGATACTTGTGCACTATTATACGTATCGATTGAGTATAAATGTTAACTAATGATAAATTTAAAAAAAAACTGTTGTTGTGAGAATGGTGTTATATCTTTGGGCACTATTAAAAATTTACCTATTCAATTATGGAAACTGTTTGAGTGGTACGCCATTCAAAAAGTTTGGGAACCGTTGCTCCAAACATTTAAACACGCACTGCATTTGGTCGACCGGGAGATAAGGGTTCCAAACCAAATAAGGTATCTGGGTGTGACTTCCTCACTTCCCTTTTCACATCAGTGTGGTTGCATTACCTCCAAGTTTCCCCCCTCATTCCAACTCCTTAGATAACATTAAGTCGTTAATAGCCCGTTGTGTTTAAGAGTTCACATTAACAAATAACCGACTATATTTCACCCGAGAGCTCACAGCCTGTTAACTGGGAAATTAAGATTAAGCTCGAACCGGAAAACATTGCAAAGTGAGATTGTTTGCATTCTTCATTTTACAACAGCGAAATTAAGATCACTTTAATAGTATTTTCACTGTAAAATAGTTATTTTCAATTTTGTTGTATTTTTAAAAATACAGTACAATGGTTTCGTTGGTCTCAATGAAAGTGTTTTCTAAAGAAGAATAAAGAAAACCACATCACGATGCGACGTCTGGTTCAAGCTGGATCAGGGTTGCCACTATCTTCCTACCACCAAATTCCCTGTGTTTTCCGAAAGCAATTTTCATTTGTCCATGTAGCTTAGAAGTTAAGAGTGAAGAAAAGAGTAATAAAATTTAATTTTTCAACAAACTGATCTAAGCTTGATGGGTAAATACATCTGTGTCACTTCACAAACCTTGTTTGAGGGGTAATAACTAATTAGACATGCTTGAACCAACATGCCTAAGAGTGTTCATCATAGCAGGCCTAACTCAGCTTCCGGCTCGCAACTTCGTTTGTGTGTGCTCGCGGTGTTTGGGGGAACAAAAGGGAAAATAAAATACCTCCGACATTCCATAAATGTGTGCAGTACATTACCCGAAGCTTTCCACGGTGACAATGGGGGACAAAACGACGTAGTTTATTGTTAATAACTACAGTATGCCCTATTATAACAGAATAAAGATTTGTGCACATTGCTTATCTGTGAAGTTATTTTAAAACTGTCAGAAATGGCCTTTTAAATACACTTTTTATCCAATATGTCAACAATGTTCAGTGCTAGGAACTTCTATTAGCTCTTTACCTCCATTAATGTTTAATCAGAAATGATCCCCTTGCAATAGTGTTCGTGAAAATTTACGATTTATATCCGGATGTATCAAAGAGTTGATTGGTACGCCATGCACGCTCTTAATTCTTCAGTTAACATTTTTGTCCTAACAAACAACTTATACTTTAATATCCTAGTTACATGTTCCAAATTAACAAATATTCCAGTAATTTTACTTGATTTGGCAAAATTCCCTATGTTGTTCCATTTTTTTTCAATATTCCCTGTTTCATCCCGGCTCTCCCGGTTTTCCAGGAGCATGACAACGCTGTGTATTACCTGCTTAAGGCGTTATCTGTGGAATTAAAAAGGTTTTTATCTCAGTTGGTAAAGCGTCTGTCTACTGAACTATCAAGAGTTTTACTCCCGGCATTTGTGAAACTGGGACTTCACTTTCTCAGTGATAACACCCAGTGGGACTTGTTGTTGTGTATAATTTCTTTGTTTTATCATCACGTCCTACCACCCGTTCCGGTTATATGCTTATGCACTAATTACGCGAATGGTTTAATGGTTTTAAGAATTAGGAAGGTTATATTTATAGGAAGTGTACCCGCATTTGCGTGCAGGGACAGTGGTCCAATTTTGTAAAAAAACACTCTTAGAACACCCGACCGAGAGTCGAAGCTCAATCTTCCCATCATCGGCAGTCTTCTTTATTGCGAGAGTGACGCGTTAGACTATGCGGCCAACGAAGTGGGTTATACTATGTAATTGACTTGGTTTTTAAGTCATTTACTACTGATGTAAACAATCGGGTTGAAGATTATTGGCCAAATTACTTGATCTTATTTCTCTTTCTTTTCCTCCAGTTGAACGCCAACCAACCCAACATTCCATTTGACCTCCTCTAGAATAGCCTGACATCACACTCTTCAAAGTAACTATATTTCACAAACATGCCCTCATTTCCTTTACGTCAGCCAAAGTAATTCAAATCACAAGAGTCCCCCCCAGGTACCACAAGCGTCCATGACACAAATTTCCTTCCTCCAAGACGATGATCCCATTTTTCTGACTACTACTACGGTGGATAGTAAGATGTGTTTTGCTGCTAGAGACAGGTATTTTAATTCGTGTGTTGAATTTTTATTTTTTATATCTCCAAGGTCAACCTCCGGCAGCTGCACAGATGGAGAGGTGAAAGAGAAGGGAGCGGGATCTCTCACGTAATCTCACAAACAATGGCTTTCTTATCTTGACAACATGATAATGTTATCAACTTGATAAACTAAACTAAACCACCCGTTATGCACCCTCCATCTCACACCCGGCTACAACCATACTTCATACACACCTACGGTCCCTTCACGATCATTTAGGACTTAGCTGATATTATTTAAATAGAAAAATGGCAATTGTACACGGGAATAAAACCTGAGACCTTTGAATTAGTAGGCCAATGCCCTTATCATTGAAATATTCAGGATTCACCACTTCTATTTAACTGTTAGATGAAAAGTTACTAAACTCACTCCTGTGTACAGCCGCCTCAGAAATAATGTATGGTCACTTCGACAAATGATGTAAATATATTCTACTCGCTTGCTTGGTCACTTTTAAAAAATAGTGTAAATATATATTACTGGCCTACTTGGTCATTTTTAACAATTGATGCTAATAAATCTTACCGGCCTACTTGGTCACTTTTAACAAGTTATGCTAATAAATCTTACTGGCCTACTTGGTCACTTTTAGCAAGTGATGCTAATAAATCTTACTGGCCTACTTGGTCACGTTTAACAAGTAGTGTAGATATATATATAATACCAGCCTACTTGGTCACTTTTAGCAAGTGATGCTAATAAATGTTACTGGCCTACTTGGTCACGTTTAAAAAGTGGTGTAGATATATATTATCGGCCTACTTGGTCACTTATAACAAATAGTGTAAATATATTTTGCGTGTCAACGTAAAAGCCTACTAACATATTTGTGAGGCAAACAGGAAGGGACATAATATAGTAACTTTTTAACTATAATAAAAGAAACAACGGTACCGTTAACGAACGCTACTAAAGTTGGTAGACATTATTGTGTGCAATGTGTCTTACTAACCGTTCATCATACCTGCATATTCATACTTATGAGATAGGGAAGATGCAGGCAGATTTTATAGTAAATGTACCCGCATTCACGTAGAGGTTCGGAAACCACGCTCGGTACTCCAGGCCAGGATTCAAAGGATTCGAACAGTGATATACTTGTCACCAGCAAACCAGTCCATTGCGAGAGCGACGCCTCAAAACATGTGACCACCAATTCGGGCTAAACCATAGTCTGCCAAAATTTGAATAATCTACCCAAAAATAATTATCAGTAGTGATAACGTGGTCTAAGGTGTGAGGCCCGCAAAAGGCGGGTTTGACTGTGACAATCATCCGACACCTTAGCTCAGTCTTTAGCGTGTCTATCTACTGAACTAAGGCTCTCGGGTTCGATTCTCTGTATTTGGTGAAATGTGGGGTTTCCTTTTCACAGTGAAGAATTAACGGGCGGGGGGGTTGGGTGTTGTATCTGTTCTAGATTTAAGTTAGTTTACAAGTCGTGAGCTGAAATAATCATCTGGTTCAAAAACTGCACGTCAGATACCTCAAATAAATTAAATCAAATTACTGTGACAAAGAGCTAACAATTTTTGAATCTCAACCAGGTGCATCGAGGATGAATTCTCACATGTGTATTCATCAATGGGGTTTTAATCCTTTCTATACGCTACTGCGGGTGCACTTCCTCTCAAATTACCTCTCCATTACTATCATTTGGATCAAGACTAATAGCCTTGGTCATTAACGTACTAAACACACTTATTATGCAGCCCTCATATAGTGATTGCATAATCTAGCGTGTCACTCGTGTGTTAGACCGAATTTATGGTGAGGGAGAAATTGAGGTTCGGATGCCGGTCAGGGTTACTGAGAGTTTTTTTTCTCCTAAATGGTTTTCCATTCTCCCTTCACGCAAATTATGGTAAATGTTCTCTAAAATTCTACCTTACTCAACCTTATTCCATTAATGAATTAAGTATAGCCCAAACGGGTACTATGAAGTGCTGATAATTTTTTTTACAAAAATTGACAGCGGTAAAGAAAACATGGCAAGCGTATGACTGTCAAATCACGTCGATTCGACTTAACCTAAAAACGATTTATTTGATCCAGCTTCGGTGGCAGCATGGTCTAACGCGCTACTCTCGCAGCAAACTTGAATGCCGATGACGGGGAGATCACGGTTCGAATCTTGGTCGGGTGTACTGAGCTTTTATCAAAAAAAGATTTTACACTCTCCCTCCACGCAAATGTGCTTACAATTCCTATAAAATATCTCCTTTCTCTCACTAAAACCATTAGCGTAATTAGTACATAAGCGTATAACCCGAACGGGTAGTAAGACGTGGTGCTAAAAAAAATATTAAAGAAACGGTTGAGTTGACATCTAACGGTCGGCTTGAATATTTTTATTCCACCCCGACACTAATTTAGCACGCTGGCAGCAATTTCCAGTTCACATGCGTGAGGGAATTCGTGTGAGTTTCTTTGAGATGGCATGTATTTGGTACACGCGTGTAGGACTTGACCGTAACCTGTGCGCTCTTTCGTTTAAACCACACAAAATGTAAACGTTGATTACTCACTGACAGCTGTTTCGGTGGTCAAATACACTACGTCAGTAATGGAGAAAATGCGGCCTTTTAAAGCTGTTAGTTGCGCGGCATTTTTTCATATTTTTGTCAAATATGTATCATCATCGTTTATAAATGATACATCCTCAGTAAGTTAAAAATAAAATCGTTATTTTTAAAGCATTGTGTTAAATAAATGGTATGATGCACCTCAAAGACTTTATATTTATGTTATCTTAGAATAGATACACTAGTTAACAAACTAATAACATTTGTGAAATGAAATAGTATACGTTGTTTTAGAAACACTTAGTTAAAAAAACACTAAATACACTGTTACAGATATGTTGAGAAAAGAGTAACAATTATGTCCACCAAAGATCATAACAATCCATTTAAATTTTCAAATACCGCCATTAAAATACATTTTCTTTTAGCTCAGAAACTATTAGTTTTAAAAATATCTTCCAGAATATAATATTTTTAATCTTAACAGTACTACAACATTGCGATGATAAGTTATTTCTCAAATAGTTGCGGATATAATATGATCAAAATGGAACATTTATACTTATGTAAAACCCGCCTCGGTGGCGTAGTTAGCTAACGCGCTAGTCCTGTTGAGCCGCTCGACTGCTGAGGACGGGGAGATCGAGGTTCGAATCTCAGCCGGGTGAACTGGGGGTGGTTTTTCCTAAATGGCTTTCCACTCTCCCTCCACGAAAATACGGGTTCACTTCCTATGATTCAACCTTCCCAATTCCTAATCCATTAGAGTAATTAGTACTTAGAGCGTATAACCCGAACGGGTAGTAAGATGCGGTGCTAAATATTATTATTATTATTATTACTTATGTAAAGAGCCGTTAAAATCATTTTCATGGAAACATGGGAGTTGTCATTTTGCTAGTAATGTTAAACAATGTATAGATATAAAATTCAATAAAAATTGATTTTATTTCATTTTGCCCTCCAGTAAACTAGACTACCCTTAAGTTAAAAGTTAGACATCTAATTCCGAAAGAAAACCCCTCGGGGCCGGGAGATCCTATCGAAAATCCTAGAAACCAAGTCGGTAAAACGGATTCGGCTGTAGTCCGAGATATAGACACATAAAAAGCCAAACAAACTAAATTGAGAAAACGACTTTTCGGTTTCAGGGGTCAGGAAACGTGGACATTTATCGAAATTCCAAATTAGATTTTTTTGACAATCACGATGCTTCCCCCTCTTCGAGGGATCAAGATAAAGTAAAAGGTTTTAAATATTGTTTTTAAAGTTTAATCTAAAAACAATCTCCAATTTTATAGAATAAACAAGCCGTTCTCTGCTTCTTACTACGAGTCCACACTACCTACACTTTTAATTACACTAATGCGATAAGGGTGAGGAAGGTATAATTTACTCTCATTCCGACCCCGGTGTTCTGAAAGTGCACTTTATAAAAAAAAAATGGTGAAATTTATGCGCACCCACAATAATGTCAAGCTAAGTTTTCTTTGATTTCTATCAATTCTACTTATTATTATTCTAGACGTGACCTTGACGATTACACGATAATAGAAAATGCTATCCTACACTTTCTTGGACCATTATTTAATTTCATAATTTGTCATCCAAAATGTTTTTGTTTTTTCATAAAGATAATTTTCAGCAATAATAAAAGCAATGGTTCTTTTTTTAAATTTTTGTACCCTATTCACGAATTCCCTGGATACTAGGTCGAGAAAACGTTTTTTAGAGGAATTGTGTCAGTATTTACGTGGAAAAAGTGTGGTAAAGCAGCATACAAAATCACAAAATAAGAGCTACTTTCGAATTATTGTAAGGTGTATGGATGAGAAGGATTGTTTGCTTGAAGAGCACCAGCATTTTATGGGGAGATTACTGGAAAATAAAAGTGATAAATCACACTTAGAAATCCACCCAACATGTATTCAATCTCAAGATCTCCTCATCAACGTTGACCAAGTGATATGCGTATCTTTCCTCTTAGGCTCTTATGGCCCCCCCACAAGTCAAGCTGAGGCAGGATTCTTTCAAAAACTAATTTCGATAAAATACTTTTTTTTTGCAATTAATATTAATATTATTTTTATATATTCGCCTTTTATTGTTATTGTATAAGTATTAATAATAGGTGACCTGGCAGTCTTAGGGGTAAGTTGTCAGACTTTTGTGTTGGGGGTCCGGGGTTCAATCCTCGGTCCCGGCACAGATTTATATGATTGCCAAACTCTTCACCTCTGACAAAACATGTATTAATAACAACTTGTGAATGTGTGGAATGCTAGGCTTCCACTGTGGTTCGGATTCCACGTTAAAATGTAGGTCCTCCATTTCATCTCACAATCACCCTACCATTACACATTAGCGTAAAGTGCATATAACCCGAACGGGTAGTAAGACGCGGCGCTAATCGTTATAATATATTAATAATATTTTTCAAACGTGACAGCTGCAGATCACATTGAAAATAGTTGTATGGTTTGATTTACTTGTAATATACTGTTGTCTTTGTACGTGGAAAAGTTATCAGTATAGGAGATCTCAGCACAGAAAACAAAAAGTTGTTTTTTAAAAACATAAACGTTATTTTAAATCCACCGTATAAATGTAAGCTGGAGATCTAGAGTTATTAACATGAGCCATGGAGATTGAAAGAGGAAAATATATCATGGAAGAGACGCAAATTATCGGCTTTGATGCGTGTGAAAGAGAACACTAGTACTCAATTTGGCCGTCAGAAAACAATACATTACGTTTATTTATTTTACTTAAAAAAAAATCACCGCACTTATATCTAAAGGAATCATGAAATTAATGGTAAAAGCTAACATGTCCAAGTTGGTCAGTGATCAATTTGTTAATTTTTACCACAATACTAAACTTTATATTATAGGAAGTTTCAGCATCCGTTATCTATTTCCAATATTTCGTAAAATAGTTTGTGTGTGTGAAATAGTTAAAATTGCTCATACAGGAGTTTTTAGAATAGTGCTGCCAATAACTACATGGTTTAATTTAAAGAACACGGAAACTCAATTCTTTCAAGAAAGCCTTAGATAATCTTACTATATTATTAAATTAAACACTAAGATAATTCATTCTACGTCATTTAATAACATTTATTTTTTCTAGTTCAGGTCTTATGCCCGTTTGAGATATCCACATACTTACAATAGGGTGGCATGGATGAAAAGCTAGAACTTAGAGGAAATGTACCCGTGTTTGCGTGGCGGGATAAGAGGTAATTGTTTATGAACATACAATATACCCGGTAGGGAATCAAATCATGTCCCAAAAAATTTGAACTAAGCAAAACTAAAATAATTTGTCCATGTGTCTACTTGTACGCGTATTAAATAATATTATTTTATACTAGTGTGAGGTTTCATTTTTTTAAATGAATCTCACATATATTTTCAACCATATTAAATATAATTATGAAACCCATTTGTTTAAACCTTTCATTAATAAATTGTTAATACCTAAATAATTTTTATTTTTATTTTATGGTTCTTTATTTGAAATGTATGACTTGTTATACACACTTTTTTTAACTTAGTCCCTTTTACCTGTAGGTCTACAACCTATTGTAATTTAATTTTGAAATTATGTTATCAACTATAAAATAAATTACCGCCAGAAAATGTTCACTGGTCGTTCCTTAACTTCTAAATAAATTCCCTTACATGTACATGTATGATTATAGTAAAACAAACATATAAGGAGAAACAAAAAAGGTCGTTAGATGATCTCACGTTTTGTTCCTTCGTGTGCACGTCCACACACACCGTGATATAAGATTGAGGTTTGCAGTTGTTGGAGGATGGCGTCAGGCTGATTGAGTCCCTGTGACAGCAACAAGCCGCCACTGAATTCCACCCCCACATAGCACACATCCACACATCCAAAACAGCACGATCAGGCTACAGTTCAACTTAGATTGATCCACTATGCTGGTCACGCCACTATACTTATTAGAAGCTTTTCTTTCGGACTTTTTATCACATTTACACAAACACTTCTCAAATTGAGATAAACATAAATATTATCTACATCTACTATTGCTTTTGATACCTCCCTCCGTGACCCCCCTCCTTCCTCCACAATCTTGATATATAATAGAAAAAATAAATCTTGAAAGAAGTAGAATTTTTATAAGAAAAAAAAATTGCATATTGGTTATTTCACTTATAGGGGCCTCGAACATGTCACCACGACTAAAATCCTCCGCTTACAAAAAAATAAGAAAGTTTTATCAGATTTATAATTTACTATATAAATGTTATCAATATTGCCTCTGCAATTTACCTATCGTAGATGTGTAGTTAAAAATGTTTTATATATTCAGGTTCCCCATTTATTAAAAGTTAATGATTCTAGCTCGCAGTTAACGATTCTAATTCGACCCCAATGTCACTTCACCAGAACACACACAAACTAAATATGGCCCAAATGCACTCAAAATAGAAATACATATTTTGTTGAAAGAAAACTAAAGTAAATAGCACACATAATATAATCCACGTATCACCCCACACAGTTGAAAACGTCATCCAAATTCTAGGTCTCTTTTTAATCCATCATGTTCGTTTCTTCTAAAATCCTGTGCCTGGTGCCGCCTGCCAGAGCGTTAAGCTGCTTTGTGGACATCCGGAGGTAGTATGTAGTTTGTTATTTCAAAACTTGGATCACGACAAAATGGAGGTGAAAGGTATCAACATGTTTCTAGAGAATTTAATACATTACATCTCAAGTTTTATAATTTTTAAAAAAATCCATGAAAAATTTAAATTATCTAATTTTCAAGGACGTTTCATATGAAATGTCGCAGTTCTGAGATTAAAGTAAATAACTAGATATATAGATCTAGCCTTATCCAAATGAATAAAATCGCCTTTGAATAAGGTTACAGCAGAAAATTTAATATTCCTTAAGCGGTTTTGAAGGTTCGTAACTCCCATCTTTTTGAGAAATACCGCATCGTGAGGATATCTCCTTCAAAGTAGCCGGCACCCTTATTAGAAATCTATCCTACGTCATGAGGGACGGTCACTTTTAATTTCCGTAACAACTGGTTTGCCTCGCAAAGCTGTAGGCACACACACACACACACACACACACCTCAATCGTACAGACACCACGCGCGAACTGTCTCGCAGAAGTTGTCTTCTGGGCCTACCGGATGTCCCGAACGGGCGCGGCATTCTTTTCAAGCCGACTGGCATTGTTAAACCGGCCCCATATCGAGAAAGTCTGGCATAAGCTACATAACCTTTTCTGTCACGTTCAGATCGATCGACTTGAATGAGGGAGGCATTGCGTATGACGACTCACGCGCGACAGAGATTTGGCGAAAGAACAATAAGGAGCCTATCAATAGGACACGCGACTGGCATAATGTCCATTAGGCCCTCAATACAATGATTCAGAGGGTTTTGCGTCGTGTTGCGAGTGACATGCCTGACAACACTCGCTTTTGAATCAATCTCTAATTAAAACGATGAGTTTTCATTCTGTTTGGAGTGGGGATTAAATTTTGTGGTGTTGCTCTATAGGTTTTGTTCGCTTTATTTAAAATAATCCAACAGGCTTATTTCTGATTTGAAATTTATAAAATATCCATCGGAATGATGTTTGTACATTTAAAATAGGTACAATCATAGATCAAATTTGGATCAGTTTTCGAGTTGCAAAAACACATAAAAATATTCATATATTTTTATATTACTTTTCATAATATCCCATCATTCGGGTAGCCTGGACCAATAGTAAGTAATACGTGACAAAGAAACAATTAATTTAAACCTTAATAAATATATTTTTGTTTATTTTAGAAAAAAAGTGTGTATTTCCGAAGAAAACAAAATTAATGTATTTAAACTTTTGGTGGAAAGAATAAACCATCTAAGCCTTAACAACTCATTCCCAAATGAGATATTGTGTAGCAGCAAGTGTATCTGCATTTGCGAGGAGGTAGAGTGGAAAAAAATCTAGGAAAAAAGCTTCTGTACATCCGACTTGGATTCAAACCCCGATATTCCCATTATTGGCAGTATAGTTAATTACGAGAGCGATCCTTTGGACTATTCGATCGTCGAACTGGATACAGGTAATTCAGTGCACGACCGGGATCCAGATTCAAGTCAAATTCACTGGAGGTGGTATTCTACATTGATGGATCTTAATTTAAACACCTTTCTATATACAAATTTTGGATGTTTTCTTTTAAATTCACCTTCATACCGCGTCTTTAGAGACGTCAGCTTAATCTAAGAACAGCCCAAGCGAGAAGTAAGACCATCCGTTTTTAAAAAAATATAAAATTGCACATAATTTTATTTTTTTAATTCAAAAGTTTTGGTTATATAGCTTATTAAAACAATAAGACTGGCTGTTGTTTTTTAATTAAAATTTTAATGATAGATTTATGATTCTAAAAGCTTTAAATTTTTAGATTTTTTCAATGGTTGCAGGTAAATAGAAAGCAAGCTACGTGACCAATTTATAGACTAGTAAATCCATTAATACCTGTTGATAAGTTCATACGTGAATAATTCAATCAGTGAGGCTGATTTATATCTATATAATCTGGTAATCAGTGTTTTATTTAAAAGTTTAAGTCAATCAGTTAGATATTTACAACATATCTAGCAAGTATTTTGATTGTTTTGTTCAAAGTCAATATAAGATTTTAAAAAATACGAAACACAATGAGCGATTTGATAACGGAAATAAATGGGGCTAGGCTGGAGGAGGCTATTTAAAAAAAACTATACCTTGATTAACACGAAGAAGGGACTGGAAAACATAAAAGATAAATCAACAATTGGAAATCACCCTTAATGTACCCAGCCGAGATTCAAACCTCAACCTTTTCATTGCTGATAATCCAATCTTTCAAGCATAACGCCTTATACCAGGGGTGTACTGGAAGGTTCCAAGCGGCCTGGGACTACAAATAAAACGGCCCTTAATACACATTCATAAATACCAGTGAAGCTAGGTTTCAGTGTAGGCTTAAGTGGTAAAGTGAAGTATTTTTTTTTATTAGTAAATTTAATCCCGAGGCCATTTCAGCTATATTATCAATTATTACGTCCCTACTCCGTAAACTTAAAACATCAGCTTCTACTTTCTATTTACATAAGCAAAAATACTTCTAAATTGTTAGAAAAAATCTGGTAGACTTTTTTTAATATATTTAAACTTGACGCTAGTAGCAGTCAGTAGTCACAAAGTAAATAATAATAATAGTGCGCATCTGGGCTACATCATTCGTAGACCAGTCTGGAAAGATTACCCAATACTAATGTACCGTTTCACGGGGAACGGCTGAATGAATTAATCGTACATCCTTTCCATGAATCCTGTTTCCATGTCCCGATGTGATGGTATGAGGTTGTGAAATGAGTGGAAACACTTAAACCTAACTTAAGCTTAATTAATCAAACCCAGGTGACGGTTGGAGTGTTTCCTTTTCGGGAAAGATATCTAAGGTGCCAACTGGGGATCCAACCCAAGACCTTTAGGCTCGTAGCCAGGTACTGTGACCACTAAACCATGGGGCCAGTTACAAAAAAAAAGTGATATTATGTCTGTCCTAAGAAATTATACCTAGACAGCACCGAAAAACAACAAAAAGGATGATTTTACACTTAATGTCATCGTTTATTTCTTCAGAAATGATGTCTTATAATCAATTTAGACTTACGGGAGATTTGTATTAAAGTCTAACTAAAAACTATTTATAATTGAATAGATAGTTTTTTAAAGTATGAAGAGGTTATAGCAGCCCAAATAAAACCAGCCTGCCGGGATATCTCCTGGCATCCCAAGTCCAACCTTACCTTATAACATAATACAGGATGTCAACTGGCTCATGAAAGTCAAGAAAAGGTTACTAATTGCAAAAAAAGGTCAAGAAAAGTCACGAATTTTCAATATTTTGGTCATACAGTCACGAAAAATATTTTTGTTTGAATTTCCCGCACATCGTAACAACGCGAACACGTCGAATGTCGAGCCGCCCACTCACCACCCATGATGCCATGCGTTAGCCGTAAGTTGTATGATGGTTTTTTACTATGATACCAAGGCCAAAGTAAACATTCGCCATCTAGTTAAAGTTTGTTGTTACGTTTGAGTGCACTAAGCCTATACATGCATTATATAATGCTCGACCGTTTACCGAAGGAATTTTGTAGTCAAAAAAGGTCACCAACAAGTCACTAGTAATTTTTGTTTCTCCAACTCAGTAGAGACCCTTTAATATGACCACCAGTTAAGGTAGAAAAGAACAAACATAGACGTGGTTGCTAATTGGTAGGACCAAATATGAAATGATAATTCAGGCCAGTATATTTCAGAATATTTTAATGTGACCAAAATAACTTTGATTGGCCATAATCGGCAATGTTATAAGAAATTTAAATAGTTAATTATGAAAATATACATTGTATTTATATGTTATAAGAAATTTAAATAGTTTATTATGAAAATGTACATGGTATTTATATGTTATAAGAAATTTAAATAGTATTATTATGAAAATATATATTTTATTTATTATATATTTTGATTATATTCATGTGGGAACATTATTATTTGAGGAAACACTGTATTTAAGTAATAAATAGAAGATGTATGGCTAAAAAAATAAGCAAAAGTAGATTTGAGAAAAGATGTGTGGTCGCAGGACATTTGATTTTTGTAAGTCGATCGGGTCCTAAAACGTTGCCGACCTCCGCCTAAGACCAGCAATTTTGAACTTTTATCAACTCACAACACAATAAACAAGGCGCTAAAATTATCAAGGCACACCATCAGTATTTTTATGGAAAGATTTTTAATTTAATCTAAGGAATAAAACCCGCTTCGGTGGCCGCATGGTCTAAGTCTCTACTCTCACAGTAGACTAGACAATCGATGATGAGATCGAGGTTCTAATCTTGGTCGGGTGTAATGTGAGTAGTTTTTCCAAAAATATTTTCCATTCTCCCACCACGGAAATTCGGGTATACCTCCTCTAAATATAACCATGCTAGTCCCTAAAACCATTAGCGTAATTAGTTCATAAGCGTAAAATCCGAACGAGTAATGACACGTGGTGCCAAAAATCTTGTATTATGTTTGTGTTTAAAAGTCCAATAGGAGCTAAAGTTATAATAATTGTGTTATTTTTTAAAAATTATATTGATCATGAATTAAAAAATTTTAGTCTTTTTTCCTATAATTTTGTCTAGGCTCTTTTTTTTTTATCTTCCTCCAAACTCCCGGGGAATACCTGCTGACCCTTCAGCACACCACTAGTTGAAAAACGCTGCCTAAGGCCTATTCTACACTAGCGGTTAAAACGCGGTGGTTCGGCCACTAGCTTACGCCCCCGAAATCTTGAATCTACACCTGACTGTCAAAATGTGACTGTTAAACAGTTATCAAAACGCTACTGGCTCTCCACTATCGGTGTAAATGCCGCTGTTGTTGATTCTACTTGTGCAGAATAGTTTAAAAATGGACATTGTACAGGCCGGCTGTATTGCGGGACTTATTTTGTTGGAGGAAAATCTAAAAAAAAAAACTCATCTAAAGAAACGTTGGTAGACTCACCACACATTATCGAACCGTCTCTAAACAGGACAGTTTCATATTAAGTTTATGAATAACAGAATGTACTGTACATAGATAAGTTTTTTTTTGTACAATAGCATGTATGTGGTTTCATTTGATGAACTACCTGGTTTAGTGAATGGAAACATTGCAAAACGTGATACTATCTTGAGGAAGAGTATTATTCCTGCTGGAAGACTTGTGACATTGAGGCACAACTGCCTGTTAACGCCTGGTGTAGTTTGATTCGCGTTTCTACCGCTAGGCGGTTTTAATGTCACCAGAGGTAGCGGTCAAAACGCAGGTCCAGACGAAAACTTATTTTCTAACTAGATAACAAGGGTTTTTATTCAAAGGAGTGGTTTTGATAGCGTTTTAACCGCTAGTGTAGAATAGTCCTATGATCAGTGGGGGCCAACTGGTGGCGCTTACTGAAAATGTGTCCTTCATAATATCCTGGAGGAGAATTAAATGGAAACCCTCGGTGGCAGATGTGAAATAGACCAGGATTTAAATAAAAGTGTGTATTTAATTTATTATTATTATTATTATTATGAAGTAAATTGATTAAACAAATATTTATAAATATTTATTTATAATGCCAAGTTGTTTTGTGAAATTGTGTGCATACATATTTAACAATACATTTTTGGGAGATTAAACAAAACAAATTTGGCAGTAAAATTTGATAAATTCTACCAAACAAAAATACAATTTATATTCAAGTATTGAAAATAATTGTTTATCAAGTGTTGTTTGTAGGCCTATATTAGGTTGATGGTATTACTAAATATAGATTTGGCCCACGGTTTAAATTGATAGTTATATTTGGGGCATGGAATGAAAAACGTTGGACCTCCCCTGCCTTAGGCCATGTCACAAACGATGTGGTTCCCAGGCTAATTAATTAAGAAAAAAAGTTCCAGTCAGATTTTTAAGTTAGCCAACCATTACCGTTCCTCTTTCAATTTTCGTGCTTTCATAATGTCTCAACACACTCTATTGTATTACATAAAACAGGTATAGAGTAGCACGCTTTGATCTTTATCGTCCGTCTTTTTTGTCTGAAAGTTCCAAGTTTTAGCTTGTAAAATACTCACTCAGTCCTTTAGTTAAACCGCGACTATAATTATGGTAAACATAAACTTGTGTTTGACATGAACTGGAGTCAAACGAGTTATTTCAACCTTCACAGTCTTCAATGTCGTGTTCAACATTCATTTAATCTCGACCATTGGGGCACGTTTTGGTTGTTAAAAGGGGTTCCATCTACTACGTCAACATGCTACTTCCAAGATGTCTTTTAAATAAACTGTGGACAAAAATAGCAATAGGTTGACTAGCATGGGTAGACACGTGAATCAAGGTGTTAGTTTCGTTTTTTGTCTTCCCCTGGGACATCGAGGTTTGGTTTCGAATCCCGTGACCTGGAGTATTGAGGTTTATACCTAGTTGGTGTCTCACTCACTTTCCACGCAAATGCAGGTACATTTTAAGCCTTCCTGACCTTTATCGCGTTAGTTTAAATGTGTGGATATTCTGAATGAGATTTAATTAGTAAATAATCTGCATTTGAAAAAATCTAAAGTAATTTAACTCCATTATGTGAGAATAATTTGATTTATCAGGCTGGAATGAAATATTTTAGACTGTTCAAACATGTATTTCTATGAATTTAGTGAAAAGAGTTATATCAATAAAAACAATACAATATTTTTTCTAACATAAAATAATAAGTTAAACAAAATATATTTAAACTTAGATTCAGCTTTGAGAAGATTTTAGTGGTAAAAATGATTGGTACGCTTAGCCAAAAGTCTAGGATTCTATGTCAGTGAAATGTTTGTTGGAAATATTCAAAATTTACTTTTTATACATTCTTAAAACATTTTAAATCTTAAAATGTAAATATTTTAGAGGTAAGCCTAAAGCCACCAATTAGGTGTGAGCCATATTATTTTTATAATAACAAACCACCTAAGTAATACACAGTTTATGAGCATGTGTAACACGTCTTAGCACCTCGGTAGGGTGTTGCTTGGTACAGAAGTTTGAAATTAAAACATAGGGGAGTTTGACACCTTAACTTAGTCGGTAGCATATCTGTATACTAGGCTAAGGGTCCTGGGTTCTATTATTGCTATGGTTGAAAAACTGGTGACATGTGATTTACCCCATTCACAGTGATAAATTAACGGCGGGGGGCTGAATGTAGTGTCTGTTCTAAATTTAAGTTAGTTTAAAGTCACGTGCTGATATAATCAGCCGGTTCAGAAAAGTGGGCGAGGAATACAACGAATGCAACTGATGGATAACCTCAGATGGGAAATAATATGAAGTTTTAGGATTTAAAAACATTGCGTCTGATAGGACATGGTAGATAACACCGTCTGGGCAAGAGAACGAACCTGTTGCAAGATAGGACACTTAAAAGTAATAGTAAAAATAAGAAGAATACACCACTTCACACGAGCCTACAAAGATTAATTATATATTACTTGTTGGTAAATTAAATATTCAAGTACTTGGAACAGTCAGTAACGTGTTTACCTACTGATCTGAGGGCCCGGGTTCAATTCTCATCATGGCCCAATCTAAATCAGTATACAAATTTTGACCACTACTCCCGCAGTGGTAAAGAAACGTTCGAGGGACTATGTGTTGTGTATGTTCTATAATTAAGCTCATTTTCAAATCGCGTGCTCAAAATACCAGCAGCTGTTTTAGAAAATGTAAGTTTAATACCCCTATAGTGTAAATATTAAATAAATTCAAACGAAGTATTAAATTAACTTTTTAGATACTGGATATCAAACAAAAGTCTCTTTAGTTAAAAGTATGAATGATTGGCGGGGGGGGGGGGG
>CABFOV010001977.1:55127-69380 GCA_902141375.1 Timema poppense
TACCAGATTCCCTGTGTTTTACCTATTCTTACTTCAGCAGGGCTACCACTATTTTCTTACTACCAAATTCCCTGTGTTTTACCTATTCTTACTTCAGCAGGGCTACCACTATTTTCTTACTACCAAATTCCCTGTGTTTTACCTACTCTTACTTCAGCAGGGTTACTACTATTTTCTTACTACCAGATTCCCTGTGTTTTACCTACTCTTACTTCAGCAGGGTTACTACTATTTTCTTACTACCAAATTCCCTGTGTTTTACCGGTTTTCCAGATGCGTGGGTGCCTTGTGTAATCAGCAGTAATCACAACAACATAATCGCACCGCATCTTACTACCCAGTCAGGTTATACGCTTATGTACGAATTACGCTAGTGGGTTAAGGATGAGGAAGGCTAACATTATAGATTACCCTCTCGATGGCGTAGTTGGCTAACGCGCTAGTTTCATGTTGAGCTAGATTGCTGAGGACGGGGAGATTGATGTTCGAATCTCGTTCGGGTGAACTGGGGTGGGTTTCCCTAAATGGCTTTCCATCCTACCTCCATTCAAATGTGAGTTCACTTTCTCTAAACTCAACCTTCCCAATTCCTAATCCATTAGCGTAATTAGAACTTAAGCGTACGTATAACCTTAACGGGTAATAAGACGTGGTGATAAATAGATGAATAACTTTAGAGAAAGTGTATCCTCATTCGCGTGGAGAGAGATTGGGAAACCAACTACCACTTAGTAAAAACACTTTCAGTACACCCGACCGGAACTGCCGAGGTGAGTGGTTTTCAAAATGTATATGTATTATCAATATATACATAAAAGAACACTAATCACGTAGTAAACTGTTATCAATTTTGGCTGCAAAAGAATTTGTATTTCTAAAAGTCCCTTATCTAGTAAGACTGCTGTTTGCTAGCTGTTGTCTTGGGTACGCTATGTTTACTCTGAGAGGTAGCATGCAAGCTGACCTTGATCGATTACGCTATGACGTTAACTTACAGCCTAGAATATTGTGAAATCAAGCAATGTAATTGCCACCCGTCAAGGTGAACATAGGTTATACACTGTTCTTATAAATCTAAATCCAAATATCTTGCCCAATTTTACCACTACAGTTGAAAACGTTTCAGGTCATTATATCACAAAGGATGGGTTGAAGGAGATGTATTGGTAGATTCTATAATTTTATATATACATGTTTGAACCAAAAATAATACATTATTATTTAGCACCACGTCTTACTACCCGTTCGGGTTATACGCTTTAAGTACTAATTACGCTAATGGATTAGGAATTGGGAAGGTTGAATTAGAGGAAGTGAACCCGCATTTGCGTGGAGCGAGAGTGGAAAACCATTTAGGGAAAACCACCCCCAGTTCATCCGACCGAGATTCGATCCTCGATCTCCCCTTCCTCAGCAGTCGAGCTCAACGTGACTAGCGCGTTAGCCAACTACGCCACCGAGGCGGGTAAAAAAGTAATACAAAATCCCTAAATACTTACATCCGGAAAGCTATGCTAGTACCATTAAATTATGTTCAAAGTTTCGGCGTACGGCGCTGGGATAGTAAAGCTGTCAAGCATGCGTGTACAGCAAGTTGCATGTGAGCTAGGCGCGTGGCACAGCATATGTAGTAATGGCAAGAACTTTCTGTGATATAGGTACGTTAGTGATGACCCTCAGAACATATTCGCATTTCTAGATGGAATGGTGTGTTGTTTACAATTAATTGTGGTATGTTCTCCTGCCGTGCCCCAAGATGTTGAGAGGTGTAGTGCAGTACGCTGAAACTTTGAACACAATTTAATGGTACTAGCATAGCTTTCCGGATGTGAGTGTATAGAGATTTTTTATTACTTTTGGTTCAAACAATATAAATGTGCAGTTTGGGACATGGGTTTCCGAACATCCTATATATATATAGATAGATATATTAACTTTTTGAACACTTAAGATAAAGTATGCGACCGTAAAAAAAATCTATATCGAGATATTAATGGATGTCGACATTTCATGACACCCGAACGCTAAAATTTGGTTTTTGCAATGCCGTCTGTCTGTGTGTGTGTCTAACTCTAAAATTAAGAGTAGTTTACCAAAGGGCGAAAATAGGAAAAAAACTTTTTTCTCAAAATCAGTTCTAGCTATTTTGATTAATTTCGTCTATAGGCGTTGATTAATGTTACAAACAAAATGGCTATTTTCATTTTCCCATAAAAATTACTTTTAGGGTACTTTACAGAAGCAGAAATTTCCATATCTCCGCAACTATTTGAGATATTAATTAGCTTAGTATTGCAAAATTGCATCACCATTAAAAATAAAAAACTTCTATATTTTTATAAAACCAATAGTTTCTGAGATATTGACAAATATTTTAACACAATTTTGTGATCATTAGTTGTGAAGAGATACTACTTAAGTGTTAATGCAATAATTCTTTAATGCCATAGAGTAAGTAAATAAGGAAGTCTCTCAAAAAGTTGATGTTCTTTTTCTTTCAAACTCTTAGGGGAAATGTTTGTACAACAAATATCTATCTATATCATTTTGGACTCAATAGTCAATATTTACCTATTTTACCTATTTCAAAATATATAAATGAAGAATTTAATACCAATGTGATATCCTGAAGCTGTGCAACACCTAATAAAATGTCGAACATTTTATCTGGAAGTCGAAATTTTAATACGAAGTGTTGATCCTTGGGGACCCAATATTGATCTTTTTAATTGGTCTAAACTTACAAATGAGGACATTAAATCTTTAAAAATAAAATTATAAATTTTAAAACTGATGGTCAAATGTTTTACGTAAATATAGCGCAATTTATGCTTGGGTTTGTTGGCGTATATTATTTCATTTCACATATATTACGAGTTTTGAGTAAATATCTCAATTTTTAATAAATAGAGCGAGAAAGTCCGTGAGGAGCTTCGTACCATTTATTTTTATTTTAAGTTTAGCAGTGACATATCTGGTTTAGAGTTGACCGGAGAACACCAACGTTAGTGACACGTTTACATTCAACCGGTGAGCTCTGTAATAAGTATAACAAAACTACACTTCTGTGGCCACGTGGTCTAAGGTAGTGGTCTGCAACCTACAGCCCGTGGGCCAGATTCAGCCTGTTGACTGATTTTATCTGGCCCGACAAATAATTAGCAAACAAACAATATTGTCCTTAAAAAACTAATAGCTAAATTACTAGATGAAAAATTTAAAGTTGATTTATTTTTTAAACCAGCACACCAACATTTTCGAAGTCCAGGTTTCAAAAAGGATGCCGACCCCTAATCTAAGGCGTCATTATTGTGTTATATACTGGCCTGCTAATGACGAGGAGATCGGAGTTAGAATCCCAGTTGGGACTATTGAGGGTGGTATTTCTTAAACCTTTTCCCCCTCTCCTTACATGCAAACGTATGTAGATTGCCTCTATAATGTTTCCTTATTCATCGTTACCCCCTTGTAGTAATGATAGTATTTGCGTGTAACCTGAACAGGTAGTAAGTAATATGTGGGCATAAAAAAAATTATTAGAGTTTAATTTAAGTTAAACCTACAGTCTGGGAGTTATCATCACTCAAATGGCAACCAGAGCGCACCACCCAGCAAACTTTAAACGAGGCTAGAAAATTAGTAAACCATCCTGCTAAACCTATTGTTTAACTCCTGCTAATACTTACTCTTTTCTGCGTCTCCATACAAGCAACGCTTACATTATCTATACTCCATTCACGGTAAGAATTACTCTCTGAAAGGTCTTTTTTCCTACCAATATCCTACTGTATAATATATTTCTGATAGGGAAAAAGGCCTTACAGAGAACAATTCCTACGGTGAACAGACTCTACGCACTGTTTTTCCATATACAGAATTTTATAAAGTAAAAGTATAAAGTTGTATAAAGTGTTATACAACATTTTTCTTATTCCATATTTTAAGTGTCTGGTTCCAAGTATTTTAATCTTATACAAACTTCCAGGAAGATTTTAAAGAGAATCATTTGTTTATAGATAACCCAAAATATTCTGATTAGTTGTAAACAATTTTTAAAACATTCATATACACAAAAATTTACTTCATGGGATGGATATTTATTTATAGCTTTATTAATGGAGTCTATTTCTCTACATTTAAGAATGGAAAACTCACTTGCAAAAATTTAAGCTAAATAAATCTAATCCTGCATCCAATATTAAGGCGGTTAAGAGGGTGTTAGCTTAGTTTTATTTTTATGCATGCACAGCTGGTGTTAAGGACCTTTTTTTTTAGCACACGTCTTACTACCTGTTCAGGTTGTACACATTTGTACTAATTACACTACTGAGCTATGGATGAGTAAGGTTGAATTTAGAGGAAGTATAGCAGCATTTGCATGAAGTAAGGGCGGTAAACTAATTTGTAAATAAACGCCCTAAGTACGCACAACTTGGATTCGAACTACGGTCCTCCTGCCATCGGCAGTCTAGTCTCACATGAGAGTGATGTTTTAGAACATGCGGCCACCGAAGCAGGTTTAAGGGCTATCATTTATTAAAATTCATATCATCAAATTTGTATAGTGAAATATATTTTAAAAAATACAAACATATTTTTTATGTCCAACATTGATATCATTTACTATTTATTTATTAGCGTTGTTTTTTAAAGGTATTAATAATACTAGTATGTTTCAAAAGATACATATTTAAATCACATTATCTGACGTATGAATACGTGAACGTTGATATAGTAACTTTTTTAAGCTGTCATATATGGTCCTTCATATAAAAATAGTTCTGTAGTATAAGACTCTTTTTGCTTTTAATAAACCTTCCACTGGCATTCATCACGCACATCTGACGCTTTCCCCGTGGCCTCGTGACGTAATGGTTGCATACACGCGCAAACCTAATTAAAGTTGTACAACTTTAGAATGCCTCGAGGGTAGTTCACCCCATGAATAGATTATCTTTGAGCTACCAGAGTTATTTCAAGGTTAGTGAGCTTGAATTGGACATCTGAAGAGTGGAGGTTTGAATCACGAATAAATTATGTTTCTACTTCTAGTGATATTAATAGTTACTAAATATTTGTACTAAACATAGGCCCGTACTTAAGGTGAGATGGAAGGGAACGTGAGAAAAGACCAGTGGTTTTTTCAATTTTTAAGGCAAAATAGTGTTTGGCTATGATAAATAAAATATTTCTCCAGTACAAAAATGTTGATACCAACAGTATCTGAATATCTGTCACGAGAATAGCAACATTAGATAAGAAACTTATTAAATGAAGAGAAAAATCTGTCATTTAATTCCAGGACACCCATGTTAAATATTCAAGAAATTTTTAGGTCACCATGTGGAGAAAATTAAATTCCATGTCTGTACTGGAGAAATATTTTATTTATTTTGGACAAAAAAAATTGTCATAAACACTGCAAATATACTATTTTTCTCGAATCCCCTTCCATCCCCCCTAGGAGGACGAAATTAACGAATGCCTCGGGTCATCCACGAACCGTTGTGAAAAAAATTATTTTTGGCTAGTTTTGTAAAAATTAATTCGGGTAACTTTTGGAAAGAAAATGTATGAATAAAACAAACAATATTATTTTTATAGTTTTGACATTATTATTTTTTCCTTAACAACATTAACTAAACAAAAACAAATTCATTTTTTTTATATTTCAGACACACTTTTTTTTATCTTGAGATTTTCTTATTTAAATAACATATTTAAAATTGAGATTTTAACAGTTAATTGTGTAAGATAAAAACTACTAACGTATAAACGTTGAAAATAAAAATATTTGTTTAATGTTGAGGCCTCTAAATTGTTTTTTACCCTGGAGCTTCTACTGATATAAATCCAGCCCTGCCTGTACATAATGGAATTTAATGAAAAACTTTTTAAATGAAGATAAAAAGTTATCATTGGATTCCACGATGCCCATGTCAAACATTAATTAACTGTTGAGATTATTGTATATATGAGGGTTGCACGGGTTGGAATTTTTCACTAAGATTATTTTATTTCGATTAGTATAAAACACTATTTGTAAAGGAAATATTTCAAGTTGAGTTTCTGTAATAGATACATGCGTAAACCACCAATAAGTACAAACAATATTTTATTAGAGTTATATATTTTTTATTATTATATTTATTTTTTATTATCTATATTATTTTTATATTTT
Organism: Timema poppense; assembly: GCA_902141375.1. Taxonomy (NCBI): domain Eukaryota; kingdom Metazoa; phylum Arthropoda; class Insecta; order Phasmatodea; family Timematidae; genus Timema; species Timema poppense. The sequence goes on from CABFOV010001977.1 coordinate 61,309, forward strand.
ATCACACTTTCGGGAGGAAGGTTAGGATTTGTACCCGCATTCACGTGTAGGGAGAGTGATAAACCATTTTGGAAAACCACCCGATCGAGATTAGACCTATATCTCTCCATAATAGACAGTCTTGTCTAATGCGAGAGTAGTGCGTTGGACCACGCCGCCACCGAAACACGTTACATTTTATGTTTAAAAAATTGTAAAACCACATAAATCCGTATTTAAAAAAAAAAAAATGTAATACTTTGTACAATTGTTTTTAACTAGACAAAATTAAATATTAATGGACTCTCTTTGTTATGAAATTATTTTAAAATTGATTTGAATTTAGTTAAAGCAGAAATTTTCTAGAAAAATATTGAAAATTCCGAGTATTCAAATTTTACGAGTTTTGTGAAAATCTTTGAGTCATGTTCGATAAGTTACCAAAACTCGACTCAAACTCGAATTTTCGGGTACTCGCATATCCCTAGTGTATATAGTATAAAACTATACAAAAAGTATCTACTGAAGAAATATTTTTGTATTGTGTTTAAAAATGTTTGATATATTAATTGCAAAAATACAAATCTTAACTCGCATCCCTTCCTTCTCCCCTTAATTAATAGTTTACCCTCCTTCTTTATGAGGTAATTCTGACGGATTTGCTCAATTCACCCTTCACCCTTTGTCTACTTAGATTAGTACGGTCCAACACCCTATCTCAGTCGGTAACGTGTCTGAATACTTGAGCTAGAGGACCCGAGTTTGATTCCTGGTATTCCCGAAAAATGTATAATTGGTGAAGTGTGGGTTTTCCCTTTCACAGTGATGAATTAACTGTCGGGTGTTAATTGTTGTGTATGTACTAGATTTTGGTTAGTTTATAATATTTTTCGTGTTCTGATATAATCAGTCGGGTTATAAAGTACAGATTAAATACCTACAGTAAAAAATAAAAATTTAGTACTTAAATAAATTTTAGAAGTAAATTCTTATAGTTCAATTATGTTTCGATAAACTTTGCAAGGTACGTAATCGTGTGATATTTCTATTAACTTATTTAAATTATTTCTACCAGGAGTTAATTGTAAAGAAGAGCTATAAAGGTTAAGTTAGAGGAACTGCACCAGAATTAGCTTATAAAACTAAATTAAATCCACCCTCAACAATGACTTAAGCATAATAATAATAATAATAATAAGTACATTGTTGTAATAATAGCCTAAAAAGCTCTATGTATATTTTCCTAACGTGTGTTTGTGTTTTAACAGCCTCCAGAAGCCCCTAGATAACCTAAAAAGATGAAGCTTTGCACACTTATAGTCTATCTTAAGATTATAATGAATATTTACGTTTTATGATAAAACAAAACCAAAAAGTAAATTTTACAATTCTGTCTATCCACCCATTTGTCAGTTTGTCCCTGGATACAAATCATAAAAGGTTTGATGAAATTTGTTTAAACTTGCTATTTAGATTTTATACAATTTTTTTTTTTTGCCCAACCCTTCAATTAAGGGTAGTTTACCAAAGAGTGATTTTTTTGAACTGTAAATATTCCAAATATGGTATTTGTGATTTTGTTTGGAATGCATATCTCTGGGATTTGATAGTTAATTTTGGGGTAAAAACTCATTCATGTTTACTGGCGAGAGGCATTGTTTAACATTACAAACAAAATGCCAATTTTCGTTTTCTCATGAAAATGACTTTAAAGGTACTTTAAAAAAGTGGAAATTTCCAATTTTGATTATATGCCCGCAACTAGATTATTTTATATATTAAATATCTTATCATGGTAAAGTTGTAGTAGTCTACCATTAAAAATAAACAAAATTAAACTGTTATATATATTTTTTAAAGCCAATTGTTTCTGAGCTTTAATCAAACATATATATTTTTGATGGATCACTTTGGAGTATGAATTTGATTGTTATTCTCTTTGGTGGACAGAAATTACTCTTTTTTCAATGTTTCTGTAACAGTGTATACTATTTAATTTATGCTCTTTGATGGAGTGTTTAGACATACATTTTTATCATTTCAATTCACAAATCTTAAAGTTTTTTTAAAGATAAAAGAGGAAAAAATTCGGTGTGGTGCGCCGTAACATTTATTTAAAATTGTGTTAAAATGGTGTTATATCAACTATGATTTGAAGAATATTCCAGGGTTACTGCACCACGATGTGACACCTGGTACCAGCTGTGATAAATAAATAAATTGCGTGTTATTCGTGGTGGTAGAAGGGCTCTTAAGTTCATTGATAATAATAAATCTAGAAAGTTACGTCCCACCCTCCCAATCCCGCAAGACGTTTTATCAATATAATGCAAAAACTTATATAATTTAATAAAGTGGCTGTGTACAGCAGGGTAGGAACCTACCCTCATAATTTTACTTGTTTACTCATAATGTCAAATCCCATTACTGCTAGAAATATTGACTTTTGAAATATGTTTAATGTTGTATCACATTCAAATTAGTAGCTAACAGTTTAAAAAAAAAATTTTTAAATATCAATTTTCTAAAAAATTGACGATTATATGTAATATTTTCTTAACTTTTTAAAATACCCTGTTTTACAATTTGTTTGAAGTAAATCAAACAATTGACAAAAAATTACAAGCGAGTTAAATATTCCCCAATTTTAAAATAGATTTCATATTTTCCCGAAAGAAGAAATAATACACATAGCATTCATATTTAAAAATAAAATAAAATAATTATATTCCTAAAAGGTTAAAAAAAATCGATCAATACCCTTTGGTAAAAAAATAATTAATTAAGCATTTTTTAAATGTGCAAATCAAATAGTATTGTCACAAATACATAGAGCACAAAAATTTACAAATGAGTTGGTGACTAAGCTCTCAAATTAGTAAAGTATATAAGCTCACAGATGACTAAAGTGATTAACTTATCAAACGAGTAAAATTATTATAGTCACAAACAAGTAAAGTCAATAATATCAAACACGAGTAAAGCAATTTAGTAAAATAATAGTTACAATCGCATATAAATTCAGATTACAATATGTGTGTAGAGAGGTTGAATTAACAAATTTGTAAAATTATTACAATCACAAATTAGTAACTAAATTAGGATCACAAGTGAGTAGAGCGATATTCACAAATAATCAAAGTGATTAGGTTCACAGAAGAGTAAAATGACAAGATTCATAAATCAAAATTTGTCATTAAAATATCTAATAGTTTCACAAGAATTTTATAACTGAGCCTAATGGTATGTTTTAACAAAACCATTTGATTAAGTATCAGTACTCGTACTTAAAAATTAATTTTATTTGGTTTTTTTTTTCTTGGGGGCTTTAAGGAGACTTGTTTTGGTATTGTTTAATTTTATTCTAAAATTGTATGGAACCATCGTTAAATAAATTTTGCCTACGCCTTTATCGAAATATTTATCATAAGAATTTACTTTGTCTAAATCAGTTTTCAAATCTTGAAGATAAAAATTGTCCTATTTGGGCCTGATAAAGCTACTGTCGCCATCTCCATACTTTGTATTATGCTTGAAATGTACATTTTCTGCCATGTATAAAAATTATATTTGAGAAACTATTACATTTCAAGCACAGCCGATGTTGATAGGGGAAATGATTACACTTTCCAAAGATGAAACATTAGTAGACTAATGTAAATAATGTAAGAACAAATTCCATGACTACAGCCCCAGATCGAGCGAGGTTTACCGACCGAGCGTCCCACCACTGTTAGTGATGTTAGTACTAATATTTGCGGATAGAAAGTGTTAGGTGGTCAGCACAACGAAACCTCCAGCCGTTAATTTCAGTTTTCTAATCCTGAGCTGCTACTTCTTCATTCAAGAGGCTACTCATTTGTCCACACAAGACTCCGATTGATTCCGTTCCAGATCTCCTTCACAGAAAGAAGCGCTGGATTATGATTTACTCTAAAAAAAGCCCTTAGTGTGAATATCTTTATCAAATTAATTATGTATTATTTCAGAGAATAACGAGTTTAATATAGCACTTGTTCGTAAATTGAATAATCTCATTAAGGTGCGACCGAAGGGAGCGAAAATATTTTTACAGTTTTTATATAATTGAATTTTTTTTTTTTTTTGCAAAAAAAAATATATATATTTCTCCAGTATCAACATAGAGTTTAGTTTTCTGCACAAGCTTATATCAACAGATCTTGAATATCTCTCAATGGTGTCCTGGAATGTTGTCAAAACTTATTAAATAAAGAGAAAAAGTGTTGACAAAATTCCAGGACACCATTGAGAGATATTCAAGATCTGTTGATATTAGCATGTGCAGAGAACTAAACTCTATGTTTTTACTGGAGAAATATTACATTTATTTTGGCCAAAAAATGTAATGCTATAAAAACTGTAAAATTACTCGCGCTCCCTTCGGCCGCGTCTTAATTGTTTCATTTTATTTCTCGCGCAGCAATAAATCCACTGGAACTCCTGTATCACACGTATAAAATCATAATGACAGGCAAACGTTGCTAATAAACAGAACTATGAACTTCCTTTCAGTGTAGTAGTGGTTTCTGTTAGTAATTATCATTTAGTTTAGTAATAGTGTTAGACCACCTCTGTGATCTAGTGGTCAGAGGTACTGGATACAGATATAGAGGTCTGGGGGTTCCAGATTTCTTCTGTGAAACAATGGGTCTGGAACGGAATCAAACTCAGTCTCGTCAAGACAAACGAGGAGCTACTTGAATAAAGAAGTAGCAGCTCTGGCCTAGAAAACTAAGATAAATTGCTGGAGGCTTCGTCGTGCTGACCGTATGACACCCACTGTCCGCAAATGTTGGCACTATCATCGCTACCGTTGGCGGCCGCTTGGTCATGATAACAAACATGCGGGTTTACTCCATGGATGTTTTGTTTGTTTCATTGTTACTTAATTTTACTCTATAGAATTAGCAGTGGTGTGTCGTGGAATGTTGCTAGGGTAAGCAGAGCTTGTTAAAACTGTAATTGTGATACGTCGATACCGATAACTAGGAAATCCCAAGCTCGTTACCGCACTTACAAAAGTACGCCACCTAAACCTAAATATAGCCAGTACATAATGTGAGAAAGTTTGAGTGGCTGTGTAAAAACTATTTATTTTTGTCTTATTGAATTTTTTTACAGCCTTTCATGAATTAAAAGAACAAAGTACAAAGGTTTAAGTTTTCGGATCTTACTAAATAGATAATTTTCATCATAATTATTTAAGTTTAGTAAGCCTGTTTCCGACCAGCTTTTATACGCCTATCAGTTAGGATAAAAATATTAAAATGTATTTTACAGTAATACAAATCTATTATTATGAACTACAATACTGTTTTAATACATAGACAAGGTTGATCATACGATTTATTTGCCCAAATATTGAATATAGAGTCCGGGATTCAATTCCAACTGGTTATACCTAAATAAATGTGTCTATATCGTGATGTTCCTTCTTCGAAGACTAAAATAGAAATAAGTTTACTTTCATTCGACAGAAAGTATAAGTAATGTGTAGTTTAGCTGCGTCATCTTGATAGTATGGATTCTAAATATAACTTTTATATAACCTACGTGGTGAATACCCCATTTGAAAGAAATATGGGCCGGGCCACCTTTATAAAAGAAATATTCAAGAGGATTATTACTATTTATTATTATTATTATTATTATTATTATTATTATTATTATTATTATTATTATTATTAGCACCGCGTCTTACTACCCGTTCGGGTTATACGCACTTACGCTAATGTGTAATGGTAGGGTGATTGTGAGATGAAATGGAGGACCTACAGTTTAACGTGGGATCCGAACCACGGTGGAGGCCTGGCATTCCTCACATTCACAAGATGTCTTGTCAGAGGTGAAGGAAGGGTTTGGTAATCAGATAAATCTTTGCTGGGACCGAGGATTGAACCCCGGCCGCCAACAAAGAAGTCTGACACCTTACCCCTAGACCGCCAGGTCACCCTATTAATTATTCATTGGAACTTTGATTAGTAATAAACATCTAATATGTTATTGATTATAAAAACATTTGTAACATAAGAATAATTTTAAAGGCTCATAAAATAAAAAATAGTGTGTATTAATTTAACAAAATAAATGATCAAACATAAATGTTTACTATAATGAGTACGTATCACTCTAAGATAAGAAGGAAAAATTGGGCGTGTGGTTAAGGTGTGAATATATGCAATACCCATGGTCCATATTCTATCCTCGATCGTAAATTTATTATAAAGATAGTACGACGCTTAATATCACGCGAACAGTATGGTTACAAAAATGTGTACTTATCAAAATGAGTTGAACGATCACATACTAATCTGAGTTGTATACAGATTTGCGAGTGATTAATATGTGAAGTAATCAATACACCAACTATCCACGGAACAAAGTGCAGAAAAAAAGGATGAGATAAAACCTTCGAATCGTAGAAGAATCGATTACCTCTAATCCTTAAGGATCCTCGAGAAATCAAACAAATTCTCAGATTCAAAATTAGAACAAAAAAATATCCAAATTTTAAAAACGAATAATAATTTTATTGAAATTGAAGGGTACAGAGGGAAAATAACATTAAAACAATTTTTCAGGACTAATTTTATATTTCAAACCCATAGAAACCCCAGTAAATACTTCTATTATAAATTAATTTAAATATTACAGAGACCTCTTATGAAATAAGAACTTATACTAAACAATTTTGAGTAAATAGTAAATATAAACATTTAACCCTCAAATATTTCCGGGATAGAGGAAATGTTTGTATCTAAAGTGATAAATATTCCTTGATGTGTATGTGGACTAAACATTAGTCTCATTTTGTCTTGTTTGGTGGTAACGGGGAGGTCGTGGCTAAAATACCGGCGAATGTACTGAGGACAATATATTTTAAATGGTTTTCCACCCTTCCTCCATGAAAAAGGCTGGTGTATTTCGTCTAGGTCGTATATTCATCACAATCCAATTAGTGTAATCAAAATGTTCGGATGGGCAGTAAAATGGGGTGGGACAAAATAATGTAGACCAATGACATTAGAGAACAACTCGCCAAGCTGTGACGCCGACCTACTACATCATTAACTATTTTACCGACGCACTTCAGTGGTCACATGATCTAAGGCAGTGGTTCTTAACCTTTTATTGTTCGTGGCACCTAAATATCCTGAAACATTTTCACGGCCCTTGGTTTTTACTAACATATTAATCATTAAGACTTATTCTAAAATAGTGGCAAATAAAAAACAAATAGAAATTAACTTACCTAAATGTATTTAATGAAATCTTTCTCTGCTGTTGAACACTTTCCACTAATTTGTCTATTCTTGTTTATATTTTATTACCTAATGCTATTCACATGCAGGAGTCGATCCAGAGTCGATTTCGCTGCTTAGTTTTAATATTTACCATTGTGGAAAATTCCTTTTCACATAAATGAGTAGAAACAAAGGGCAACACATATTTTGAATGGCGTTGGTAAACATATGGGGATTATTTGTACTACCCATGATTTCTATTATCCGTTCTTCCTCTACCCCCCATTATTCCGGAAAACCGAGAGTCTACTTTACTTTCATGCTTAGGATCATCAAATTCTTTCTTCCAAAACATAAAATTTAAGATTATTATTAATAATAATAATAAGCAAATAACATTTAAATTATTTTTTGAAGTCCCCCAAAAAACATTTCGTTGCCCCCAGGGGGTAAGAATGGCTGGTTTAACGCACTACTATCTCAGTAGACTAGACTACCGATGATGGGAAGAACAAGGTTCGAATCTCGGTCGGGTGTCCTGAGAGTGATTTTACAAACGAAAATTTTTGTGGAAAAAAACTAAGAACTAACGATTTCAATCATAAAAATATTATTTAAATTATTTGAAGTGTATGGGAAAGGCTGGGGGCTACCTATCGTGAAATTGTCTCACCTCCCATTATAAACATATAATTTGTAGGCCTATCAAAACAGTAAAAATGTTGTTTTTTTGCGGAACAATCCGGTAAAAGTGAAGAACAAACGATTGCAATCATAAAAACATGATTTGTTAAAAGTCATGTAGTGAAGGAGGGGGGGGGGGGGGAA